>BJCM01079846.1:0-23057 GCA_018326385.1 Flaveria bidentis
CTAATATGCTTTATTTCTTCTTCTTGTTGAAACACAATCACTACAAACTCTTTAAGTTGAAACCTTCTTCTCTCACTACTAACTTACATCAATCTTTGCCACTTCCAAAACGGTTAGAAACCCTAACTATTCTTCTTGTTCTTCCTCAGTTCTGCAAATTATTTTCCACAAAAGTTCAAATCTTGATTTATATAATTACATGTTAGTTATCTTATGATTGATGTTCTTCCCTCCACCATCGTTTTCCCAATAGGGTTTCCATGTAACCCTCCATTGCATCTTATTTATATACTTTTTTAAATCGTATAACCGATATTACGACTATAAAGTTCCACTTTTTGTTCTCTATCATCACTCATTTGATTCAAGAAATGAATCTTTATGCATCATAAGTTCAAATTCTCAAATTTGTGTGTATATATTTATATGCTCATCTACAAATGCAGCTCTTAGCAGCTTGGAATCTTAGCAACACAAGGTTCAAATTCGTGCTTTTGAATCGAGGATTGCGCATAGAAGATCACACATGGATAAACTTGTTCCACCATTTGATAAAGAATGCATGAAAATGGCTATCTTAAAGCATGAAGAAACCTTTAAAGAGCAGGTATGTATACATACATATGTGAGTGAAAATTCAAGATTGTTTCATAGATTATGTTGTTAAAAGATTACCAAAAATGGGTATTGACTAGTTTGCTATTTTATTAAGGTATATGAACTTCATAGATTGTATCAAATCCAGAAGATGCTAATGAAGAACATACAAAGCAGCAGACACAATTATAAAGAAAACATAAGCTTCAATAATCATCAACAACAGCCTGCAGCAACTAAAGATTATGATCACCTTACAGAAACATTAGATGATCATCAAGATATTATTGAAGACGAGAGTGAAATCGAGCTCACTTTGGCTCCAACAAGTTTTAACCGGAAGAGGAGCATGAGTAATAAGTCTGAATCATCAAATTCGGTATCACGATGTTCATCGTCTTCAACATCGAATAATATGCAGAAAGTAGAGAGAATTAACATAGAAAATTCAAGCTTTTTGAGTGGCAACAGATCAAGAAACAATAGTTCTTCAGATAGATCACTCAAACAGCCTCCATGGATGTATCAAGCTTTAAGTTTGAACATGACTTGATATAACAAGAATAAAAGCAAAGTTGAATTCAAGAAAATGATCTTTAAATTAGGGTTTTACTTTTCAACTTATGAACTGATTGTTTGTATGAAATTCAAGCTTTCTTTCTTTTTCATCTTGTGTTAGTATAACTTGTACACTTGGTGCATTAAAGCTTGTACATTGACCAATTTGGCATTTTGCAATGATGGATGTCTAACCCAAGTTCATATCTTTAGGAAAAAGTGGCTTTTGAGTAACTGAGTCCCTCTTTATGATGTATGGTGATAAAGTCCCATGGCATGCGTTATCCCTAACAGATATTTTTTTAATGTCTTTACGTATCGAGTTCTGCGTGCTAAACGTACATCTTTTTATTTTTACTTGTTATACTCACATCTTATATAGCTTGCTAAATCGGTATTATTTTTTTTCATATGAAAAACAAAACACATCGTTGTTCGATATGATATTTTCACTGATATACCGGAAGTTTGAAAGTGAGTACATTTAACCAATTTCTTTTATTTTGCTTGTATTATTGCTTAAGTAATTGATGATGCACGGCCATGGTGAGTGGACCCTACTCTGAACCACATCTCAAGATAGAACACAAGTACATACAAGATGTCACCAGTGTGGATAAGTGGAATCAATAAGTTAAATGTACAAAGGGATAGATTTTTTTGTTAAGTTAGTGCATAAGTTAGTTATAAATTGGTTTGTGTACGCATTACTTTTGTGAAGTTGTTTGCGTACCCGTCTTTGTTTTCTTTGCGTCTAGGAATTTTTTCTCTCTTTACTTACCGATTTACATGTGTAACATTACTAATTTCACCGTGATGGTAATAAGATTTGCTTATTTATATATAGGATTTGATGCTAGACAACATTTTTAAGAATTATAACTAGTCAAAAGATTTACTAGTTAAAAGAATGATATATGGTATATATTTTCTTTTGTTGTATTTAATATATATATGTGACAATCAAATGATACTGATTTATTTAAAATTTTCAAAGAGTGATACTAACCAACAGCATGGTATCCCAATAAGATTTGTTCATTCATGTGCAAGCATTTGATGATCATCCTCTAGATTAAAAATCTGTGAAGAGTGACATATGCATTGGTAAGCGTTTAGTCGCTCTAGTAGAGTATTAAGCTCAAATCTATATTTCACTCTCTCAAGTTTAAATCTATTTTCTACTGTTTGTCTATCTTTAAGCCTCTTGATGACTATCTAGCTAGTGTACAAGGTGCTTTTAACTTATTTCCAGTGGTTAGCATAGTATTAATAGGCATTAGAACTTGTCTTTAAACCGAGCAACTTCATATTCTTCTAACATTCGTAATCTTTACTACAAATAAACTTTCAAACAACAATCTTCTCAACTTCAAATACTTCCACAACTTGCACCATCAATTTCTTCATCTTCGATCAAACCCTTAACTATTTCATATACAAACTCTCCAATAATATCATTGTCTTCACTTTGAGATTCGTGAGTAGTTTATCGGAAATGGTAAAAGTCGTTTAATTTAAAGAGGTTTTCTTGAAATTTAAAAGGCTATTTTCTGGGGGAAAAAATTATTGTCTATCAATTATACATCTTATACTCTTGTATCATGTGTATAAGTTAAACTGCTAGATAATTTGAGGTAAAATTTCTAGATATCCATAAGGGCAAAATGGTCAAACAACTAATGATTTCATGTTTAGGAAGACATTATCTTCCATGTGTTTCCAGGGAGAAATAGAAAATAAAGCTTGAAGTCAATTATTATTTTTCCTTTTTTAAAATGATGGAGACATGTTGGAGAGTTTCTTATTAGATTGCTTTTGAATTAAGTGACCTAAAATTGGAAAGCAAGGGGAGAAGAATCATATCCAAAGACAAAAAAAGATGGCATCTTTCAAGTACATATTCATTGGTTGATTGAGTTTTTTAAAATATAGTATTTAGAATACCTTACATATTTAATAAATATAATTTAATATACATCTTCTATAATTAATCGACTCGTTCTAAATTATATAAATTCCAATACTTTTCATGGGACAAGGGTTATCATATATACTGATTAATATAATTAATACTGGGGGTGCAATTATTTCAATATAACTATATATTATTGTATGTTTTAAAAGTGAATCTCAAATGTTCATTGAAATATACATGTGTGATACAATAACTGGTACAAAGTTAAAATAAATTATCGAAGCTCTTAGCACATCATCAGTTAAGAAAAGATCATCGTCTTAATTACCATCTTTATATTTAAGTTGGATACACATAATAATTAATTTAACTTTCTAAAAAAACATTTTATTTTAAAAAACACTATATAACCGAAAACAATCAATATTTATATTGTTGTTAATACAATATATTAATTAGCATGTACACGATACAATCTATAAATATAATTTTAAAAGTAAGCATACCTAATATTCTTGAAATATTACCAACCAAATTGGTGATTATTTATTAGCCTCTTCTCCAACATTGCGGAGGGTTGCCTTCATATTTTGTCTGCCACTATATCGCCATTAGATTCCCCTTACATATCATACGAGTGATACACCCTGTTTAATCTCTATATATTATTTTCTCCTATGAAACCAAATTTTGTTGCGAATATTCGTTACTATTATAAGAACACATAGTGGTACAAAAATCGACAAATAAATGATTGTGAAAACACATCTTGATGCCATATTTAGATTTGATGTTTGGTGTCATAATCCTTGTTTAAAATATTTATTACGAAGATCAAAATTTGGAATATTAGATAACAATGCCTACACATATACCAGAGGGCGACTTAATGCGTCGCGGAACATAACATTTATGTAAAAAAACTATACTAATATTATACTCAAATTAATTAAAGAAAATAAAATATTTGTTTTTATAGTTTAGTTTTTTAATAATATTATAATCATTTCAAAATCACATGAAAAGTTTATTTAAAAGTTGTAATCATATAATGTATAGATAATAATATAATGTATAGATAACCTACTGAAAGGGAATGCAACTATACGTTCATGTGTTATGGCTAGGTGAATAATCAAATGAATTAGTTTACTTGACCAACACCCGAACCTTCAAGCTTTTCGTTCTCTTGATTTAGCTAACATAGTTTGATAACAAGTAAGTCGAAGGAAGATACACCGGCCTAGAGCCTTCTTCTATCTCATAGCAAAAGGTGCACAAAGACTATAGAATATAGAATCCCTCCTACACTATAAGCGACTCTAAATTTGGGTTAGTTATAGGTTGAAAGTTTTTATTCCTCATTTTGCAAGTCCGATCTAAAATTTCAGAATACATATGAAAACTAAGATAAGTAGCGTTTGGATGTCATTACCTGCAAACTAGTATAAGATTATTTTAGGTACCAATCTTTATATGTTATTAGCTAACAACATATATGTATCAAAACTATGAAGATTTTTTATAATTAATCGTCCATTAGTTTGAGTGCTCTCCCTATTACGTACCCACAGAAAATGTTTTTATCTCGTACGAGCTTTCTACCGCCCCTACTTAGGGTAATATAAAAAGAGAGAAAGAAAGAGAGAAGCTTCAACTCAAGCTCCGAAAAAGTAATTTTTTTCCATGATAGCTATAGGGAGCAATATTCTTCTTTTGTAAATTGTTTAGTAAAAGACTTGTATTTTCGTTTGATAGAATACACAAGTCGAATATCTCTCTTCTAAAAGCATATGACACTTCCCCTAAGGTGCACACCATTGAAAAGGTTAAAGGTCATCTTTGTCATATAAGCTATAGTAATTTAGGTTGATCCTCATCTCGTACTTGTGAACAACAACGTAGGCCACATATGATATGTTATTCCAGAATATTAAAGCACAATCATGAGTCTCTTGAATACAAGAGACAAGTTTTACTCGTAAAGAAAGACGTGGGTGTCGATCAAGAAAATGCTCTAACAATACATGTTCACAACAAATTGAGTTGCTAGTATAGTATATAATTAGATTCTATAGCGTGAGACATGTCTCTCTAGTGTATTTGATCACAACTACATAAGAAAGAGTACAATAACAGATCGTCTAAATCATCGAAAAAACCTAACACCTATATATATCCTACCAACCTTAATTAGTTTGCAGGTTTACATACGTAACAATAAACTTTTTATACATATTATGTTTTATGAGTTTATAAAAGAGAGAAAAATTCATCTTTTATCACACTCTAAAATTTGGTTTTATATTAACCGGTAAAACGTGTATACATATTATATAAGTCTTTATACTAGACTTATCTATTACTCTTCCATCATTATTTTTTTAAGTAACATATTACATCAAACCCTCTTAAGTTTAGTGATATCTACATTTTATACTATGTTTATCTATTTGTTTTTTTACACACTCGTAATTTTTTCATTTTCCTCCTACAAAATTTTAAAATTTAGTGTATAATTTTTTTATCCCTCCAACTTTTAACATACTTATTTTTTATCTAATCAAATACATTTTATTTTAATTAGCATTTATATTTTTAAGTGTTTTGTTTTTTTTCTATCGCGACTCTATTATTCTTATTAACATTACGACGTTAATACTTTAATGTATTCTTTTTTTATATTAAGTTTCAAAAATTATCAATTTTTTTGTCGCAACACACGGGTTTGTGTCGGTTATATTTGTGTATATAAAGTTTCGCAAGTTTCAGTTTTCTTACCTCAATGCACGGTTTATGGTTACTTTTTTTCACGGTCCTTGTGCCCCCATCATAATGTGAGGTTCTTGAATCTTGATACTAGTTATTATTATAATTTTAGGTTATATATTCTTTGGCTTGCAACAACTTTAAACTTTATAGATTAAACACCTTGTAAGATCTCCAACTTTTTAATTTAAAAATGAAACTGAATGATGATTAAGTTGTTAGATGGGCATGCGCCACTGCTGTTTGTCGCTCATGTTTTCTTTTTCATATAACTTTTTACTTTTAAATTTAATTATATTTTTTTATGTGAAAAGCTTTCAATCATTTCAAACCCACAAACTCCTAACATCATCGCTCAAGCTTCAGTTTCCAGTTGTTAACTATACTGTTTCCTCAATTCAATATTCTACACAAACACAATTCAGAAAAAAATATGTAAAAAGAACCACATTTAAAATTTACTTTTGATCGACGAAACATTAAATATTGTCCTACCAAGATATATAATGCTTTGGTATTTACTACTCATATTCCTGCCTCTTGTAAAACAGTTATGAAATGATAGTTTTTGTACAATTCATGTTAACCCAGAACACATCCCGTCTTTTTTTTTTTTTTTTTTTTTTTTTGCTTTTTAAACAATTACTATGACATATATGATTATAGAATTTAATTTGGAATAACAACTTGTTATTTTTAATAAAAAACAATAAGAGGTTTTATGCATTTGAAATGAACTTGATCCAGGAGGCTTTCGATCTATTTGACCAGTTTCCTTTTAACCTAGTTTTTATTATTTGACCCGTTACAGATAAATAATAACCCAGACAAACAATGTAAGCTCTCTTCTTATCATCATTATGCTTCGCAAGCATGGCTCCAACATTTCCCCACGAAAATGAAATGAACAAATCAATATATAATCAAAAACCGCTTGCCAAAGATGCAACCCCACTCGTTTCTCCAAATCTAGCCTACACGCCATTATTGTTTCAAGGTATGTGGTAGCTGGAACCAACACCGCAAGAAATTTAACACATATTCATCTCCCTGGGTCGAAGGCCGACTATTGTTTCTAAACCTCTCTGCTTTTCATGTTCTTGTTTTGCCTCAGTTTTTTTTTTCTTTTAATGTTAGACTGCACATACGAGTCAATGATAAACTTTTACTGATGCAGGAAACCAGTGGTTGTACAGAATCATGACACTGGCTAATTGCTTAATTAGAAGAGGAACCTTGATCCAATATTTATTTTAGTTAACCAACTTTTTAGGCTAAAAGAAAACACATAAGAGATTTTGAAAAACTGATACAAGGTAAACAATCACCAAAAAGTTTTGATTTAAGATAGTCTGGCATGGTAATGGACTAATGGTTATGAAGTGGCATTGATAGCCTCGATTCATGTCCTAGCCCGTCGGAGAGCTAGATTTGGTCAAATATTCAAGATGACGAAGTGGTTGGTGGCGCGTCGGTAACTTTTGACTGTGTCGACTTTATCTGGCATGGTCCACGACAAAAGGGTTATCTTATGTTCTTATGTCATTACCTTATATCAAAAGAAATTTTACTTTAATAAGATGATAACTTAAATAGAAATAAGACCGAAGCTGGTTATCTTTTTATGCATTTAGCTCCATTAATAATTCACTGCAATGTAGGGACAAAATAATGATTTGATTTTTATACTGTTATATGACTGGTAGTCAGGTTAAATACAAAAAAGATAGTTGGATTCGTCAAGTGACGCATTTCATCGTGTTCATGTTTTATGAACAGGGACAAACACCCTAACAGTGCCTAATTGACTGTAAATACAATGCTTATGGGCTATTTATCATCAATGTTACATTCAATTTCCCATCACCTATGGTTCCTGAAGTTAGTAGTTATGCACAGAAAAATTTACCAAGTGTTGTGACAACTAAACTAACTGCTCTACTATAGCATGTCCCCTCAAGCTAGATGTCCATAGCAACCTTGGCATTGGACTAGAGTATCAAAAGCGTGGAAGATACAACGAAGATTAACAATCTAAGCTCGAAACATAATTTGAGACTTTATACTAGCAACATATATGAAATAATGTAAGTCAATCTCAAAGTGTTACGTGCACTGATTAATACCATTGGTTGTTATATATGTAATGCTGAAATTGTCACAGCATGATATAGATGGACTAGTAAGATGTATACAAACTAACAACTTGCACTAGATATGTGAACTTTTAGATGCTATGAAAAGAAACCAGTGAAAAGAGAATTTGAACAACTTAAAGGATTCAATCAACTTAGGTCGGGTTTAACTTTGATTTATGTGTGTTCAGCAATTTGAACTTAAATGCCTGAGAATGGAACCGTAATTGAGAGATGATACCATAAGGATTAGCTAGCTCATGGTGTAAAGTTTACTTTTCTTTCTTTTCTAGTGACATATACCAAAGTTTAGATCTCAATAATAAATATTAACCAGTTAGATAGGAAACTATACTTGGATCAGAGTACTGTAACATGGTGAATCACCGAATAGACGATGAAAGAGCAAAAATATTAATCAAAATCTTCTTCGTTCCTAAGCCATTTCGTTGCCACCCATTTCTGGCCCTTGATTACTGGGCAGCTACCATGAAGTGATGTCTGGAATCACGAACCATAAATTGCACTTGATTATAGAGCCCAAAAAGAAAACGGGTCAGAGAAACAATCACAGTTCTTATAACCAGAATTGAACTTACCGGGTCGATAGTACCATTCGGGTATAAGGAATAAAACAAAAGCCCGTCACCCTTCCGTGGTTTTACTTTCAAACCAATGCACTTTCTGAAATCATAACTTGAAGCTGTATTTTCACCATTCTGAAAGCCAAAGCAATAGAATTAGCAACTCTAATCACACCCTCTCCAGACCCTACGAATAGTGGGATTATATTGGGTACGTTTGTTTGTCTGTTTCTATAGGATAAGGCGCTTAATATATGTCCTGAAGCTTACCTCAAATGGAAACATGGTTTCTCCACCTTCTTCAACATCAGATAAATATAGCAAGAAAGAAGCAATCTGTAAGCAAGTCAAAATTGAAGGTATAACTATTAAAGACATTCTAAAATAAATGAACTGTAGAACATGCAATTGCATAGGAAAAAGGCTATCCGAAAGTTGTTAAGCAGATAATTATTGAGCAAGAATCAATTTACCACTAATGAAGATTGAACTTCATGATCATAAGTTATGATCCTCTTAACAGGAACGATAATTAGGAAAAAAAAAAAAAGAAAAGAAGATAGAAATAACAATATAGGCATTTACATTTTCAGAAGAGAATTATGAAAAAAGAAATCCTAGTGAATGTAACAATGGGAAAAAAACAGGTCAGGCTCTCATGTGATTTGATTGTAAGATATGGTCCAAAAAGTTTACGAGGATATAGCATTAATCTTTCCTAAAAGCCACATTTAACTGTGACCATTATACGGTAATAAAGTAATGCTATCATTCTAGGATTTGAAAGTACGCTTCATGCATGCGTGAAGAGAGTGGAGAAATGCCTCAAGGTCTGGCGGGGGCTTCTTGCACATGTGGTTCAAAATTAAGGTCTGGAGGAGGCTGATAAGTATAAAGGCCCAAAAGGATGAAAAAAATATGACTAGTTTACTTGATGAAGGTTGATATGTAAAAGAGATGAGAGATATGAAACTTTTGGTTGTACATAAATCTTAATTGGTTGTACATAGAACAACATCTCGCGTAAGTGAAGCTCTCGCGTTGTGCCTCAGCTTACAAGAGCTACACAACTCATTATGCCTCGACTTTTAGGAACTAGACATGTAGGAGCACCTAATGCCTTTTTTCTGACCATGCTATCACTACTAGCGAGTTCTCTACGTGTTACACCCTTTTAATAATACACTTTCATGCCCTAATTATATAAACAACCCATTTTCATTGCATTTATAAATTTATAATCATTTCTTGAGTAGTGCCAGAATGCCAAAGTTTTTCTTGAGTAGTTGAGTGGTGTAAAATTTAAACAAAAAGCCATCAATCATTTCAGCAATAACCTCTTAGATGACCAACAATGAGAAATGAAAGCAGTTGAATAAATATGTGATGCAACTTCAATGGCAGCAAACAAGTAACCGGTCCCCGGATACATTGTCATGCTTTTTTAACCATGATAGCCCATTACCGGTAAACTCAGATGACACCACAAATACCCCACTAACCTATGGACCAAGTAAAACACATCTTGGGTGCTAGGCAGTCGACCTTCAAGGGGTTATAGGCAGAAAATTAAAGAGACTCAGAGCCACCCCCTTGGCCCCTTGAAGGTTACATTGTCAACTAATGAAAACAGTTAACTACATTGCTGAAATATTGATCATTTTATGAAGAGAGAAGTTACTCTTGTAATATTCTTAAGAACTACCAATTGATGATGCATAAGGAAAAGAAGTTCATATACACATGAAGGCATACATAAATAAGTTTTAGTAAGTCACGTACCCGCTGGCTCTTCTGCGGACCATACTCACTAGGGTTGAAAGCATCATAATGTGAATTATATCTTTGCCCAATCTCATACCGTAGAACATTAAATGCCTGAAAATAATGACATTCTTACATCAAAACGGTAGTAAATGAGTCATACAATTAACAGAAAGCGAATCCTGAGGTTCATGAAATGTTAATAACTAGTGAGTTTTAATCCCAATATATGCAAGTTGTTGAAATGGTGATGAAATAATACCTCTCCATGACTTCTAGGGATCATAGTAGCCCTTTCTATTTTCTTCTCTATGATATCCAAGATCCCGGTTTTGTCTTCAGATGCACTTATGAACATGCCAGAACTGGTTCATTTGAACAAGCAACGAATAAGAAGTCTCATCTAAAATATCATCTCCTTGAATTACTGATATAATTATTCTCGGACATTTTATGAATATATGAATACCTCGTTCTAATCCCCTTGGTATTCTCAGCCGTTTCTCCCTTACGTAAAGCCAACGTTGAGGGCGCAAGTTTCACCTTAGCCATCTTGATTATGCTCTCACATTGTTTTGCTGTTGCAAAACCAGGAAAGTAAAGCGCTCGAGGCGTCCAGCTTAACACCTAACAACAATATCAGTCATTCCATCACACAAACCATAACCTAACCATCAAATCACCACAATTAAAACTCACTCGTTCGGGTCTAGCGACTCTAGTCCTAATTCACAGAGTAAATCACCAATTTCACATATAGCACTATAAAACAAGTGTTCAGGAATCAAGAAAACCTAATGTTTGCTTGCTAGACATTAAATAACTTATGCTCGAAAAACAACTTCACATCTGCATCCCATAATCCGAATCTCTATTCAAAACCGAAACAATCAAACTAAAAGTTTTGACTTTTAGGTTTAGCTATCCCATGATCACTACATAATGGACACCAATGCCCCAATCAATCAAGTATTTTCATGAAAGAACCTTCAATAACCAAATCAAACAAACATAATACCTGAAAAGGAATGGTAGTAAACGAGTCATCACCAGAATCCCCTCGAGGCAACGGATCATACTCTTCTTCACTAAGCACCCTAGGTCTAGGATGCAAGCTAGATTCATCTTCAACCTGCAAATCATCACACACACAATATTTCAATCTCAACACAGCTCCAAACCCAAATCAAATTAACAAATGAAGAAGAAGAAGAAGAACAGAAGAAGCACCTGTTGAGATAACAAAGACGAACTGAAGAATCCCAGAAAGAAGAAGAAGATGGACAAGAGGAAAACAGCTGGTAGACCGAGACTAGACCACCCGCCTATTTTGCCTCTGGATTTCATCTTCTCCGGCGATCAGATCGTTTACTGCAGATTGAAGTCGAAAGTTTTGCAGTGAAGTGGTGATTGATGATCGAAAATCACGGGATTGAGGGTTGAATGTAGGCTGCAGTTGTTGCTATTAATGGAGAAAACGTTGAAACGTACTGTGTGTTGCTGGACCCTGGTTTTTAGGCTTTTAGCCGTGAAGAAGAAAGTGGGGATGGAGGGTCGGAGTTGATTTGACCCGACCCGGATGAAGAAAATGCTGAATGTGTGATGATGGAAAAAAGAAACGATTCCGTTATACGTGTTAAGATTCTTATAGTAAAACCGTGTATATTAGATCATTTACCGCCCTTATGTATTATGTAAACTAAAAGTTAAGTTTCATATTGGATATGCTATTTTTAGACTTTGTTGTGTATAATAATGACATGTGGTTTTACTAAATAGAAAATCCGACTTATAATTTAATTGATAATGATGCTTGTACGACAAATACATATGAGAGGTATATAACACGTGTATAAGACAAATTTATGGGTTAAGATACAAGGGTTGTAGATGTATGTTGTATTGGGTTGCACGTATCATTGTAATTGCGCATTTCTTATACATGTTAGATGTGGAAAACTTGGATGAATTGTTTGTAATGTTAGATTCAATCTTAGAATATTGCATTCGCATAGTTTGTTTATGCATCTCGCTTTCACATCTTGGACACACGGTCGCAATACCAGTGCATTTTAGTAGACGAGTTAGATGCATTGCTAACATTGTATCAAGGTTGAATGCACCGTTTGACGCCTAGTGCATTTGGCTTTTATAAACATGTTTAATAAGTATAACATGTTTATGCTCATATTAAATATAACATAGTTTTTATATTATACTATAGTTTTTTTTTTTAATTATGAAGTACATATATAAAACTATTTTATTTTTAAAAACAAAAATAAAATTACACATATTTTTAATATGGCGTACCCTATAGTTCAATAATTAATCACGAATATAGTCATGTGTGTACATAAAATCATGGTTGTGTATCAGTTTGACCTAGTGTATCCTTTTTATACAATGGAACAATTGTTTAAATTTTAATCTTACACGAGTTTACTATTCTATTTAAACTTACTTAAGTATTCATATTTTATCAAAATTATAAATTCATACAAAAACATATAGTGTTTTTATACTTTATTTTAAAGAAGATATATTCAGTCGCTAAAGTTTTATGTGAGACCTTGAAAATAAATCAAAAAGTGATAATGCTTTAAAATACCTTATAACAATTATTTCATACAATTTGATCTTAAACATTAATTTAGTAGATTAATTGTTAAAATTCTTCTTAAATATTTTAGATTTAAAATAAAACCCTTATTTTTAATCAAATTAGTACCTTATTAATTGCTAACAGAACTTTAATGTATGTAGAATCAGTAAGCTTTGTCCCACATGGGTCGATGGACTAACACATTATATTATTATATATGTCTTATTCATTCGTACATATTGTTAAAATGTCTTATTTATAAGTTTGAAAAATGTTCATTAGCGACCGACTTATTATCATGCTTTATTTGTCATTACGCACTCAGATTATTACTTCAAGCAAGTTTACTTGTTTTAATAATTTAATGCTTGGGTGAACACACAAATGAAATAGTTAAATGAAAATCATCTTTCCCCATGGTATTGATTTGTATTAATGTTACAGTGTGATTGAGTTCTGGTGCATCTTTTAAGCTTCTTGGATGTCGATCATAGAGATTGCGAGAAAAAGAACTAAGAACGACCGTAAACAAGGGATTAATTATTCGTCAACATCAAGATAGATATGATACCTAAGCAACTTTTATGTTCATTTAGGGAAGTTCAAAAACCAACCATGATATTATTTTTTTTGGTAAAAGTTCTTTATTTCATGTTTGGTGAGAACCAAAGAGTTCGGTGTTTTTCTTATGTTTGGTGAGAGCTTCTTTTGTTTGATGTTATTTTACTTTGGTGTTAACGAGAACCAATTACCAGTAAACTTATGATACTCATCAATAACTTGCTAATAAAATGGTAAATTGTAGTTTATGTTGGATAAATAAATGACAATTAAAAAGTTATAATAAGAAACCAGGCTATTGTTATGATATAATTTAATCTTAAATTCATTTTTAACAGTAATTTATTGTTGAATTTACGTAAAATTATAAAAAAAAATGAGTTTGTTTGTATCTTTGGCCACAATACCCTAAAGTAGAATTTTCTTGCTTATTGAAATACTTTAATGTACGGACTTGACTTAGGTTTTAATCCAAGATTCTTGTCGTAATGGTAAAAACTTTCTATATTTATTTGTTCCTTAAATATGTTATCATTGATAAGGGACACTAATGCAACCCTTATTTAACAGGTCAATACCAGATTATATGGCTGACTTGTGAACTACCTATTGATTTGTTGCTATCAATGTCTTAGCGGTTGTCATGGGTATACAACAGTTATAGGTTCATATTCTACAAAGTGTATGTATGATGATTTTAGAAATAGAATAGGTGTAAAGTATAGAATGTGTGTTCGCCGGTAAAAAAACGTAATTGTTATGTTAAAGTCAATGAGACTAATGATATAGGTCCGAAGAAGATTATGATGAACGAAGATAATATGTTGGGTGTGAGGAATTTGGTGGTGTTGGATGGATGAATGGTGATCGGCAGACGGAGATGTGCAACGTCATGACATCGGACGTTTGAATGGTTAAAAAAACTACCGCGTTCAATGTAAAGCTTAATTTCTTACTTTAAAAGAACCACAAAGTTTGCCTAGTGGTAGCCCATGGCTTCTCAGATGGTAGATCGTGGGTTCGAGTTTCATTTGGGGCAATATGTTTTTTGATGAACCATGGATTTTCTTAGTTTTTCTCCTATTCGAGGTGTGCCAGATGACCGGGTCTTTGTCGTAAAAAAATGTTACTTTAAAAGATAATATGTCAAATGTAATATTAAAAGATAATATCTCATGTATGTATGATTTGGATCCGCATTGCTAGATCCTTCAATGTTAAATTCAGGGTGTAGGGTTTGGTTAACGGTTTATTTGGTTACGAAAATCTTTTAAGTCTAATCATTAACCGAACCGAGCCAGATTAGAATTAGTTCTAACTGAATCATATTCAACCGGTTAAACCATTTAAACCGATTTATTTGGTTTGTTGCCCTATTAACCGACTCTTATTTGGTTTATTAGGATAACCGAACCAAATATTCATGTTTTCCGGTTATGAATACGATCTGTTTTTTTTTTAAGCACTCCTAGTTAAATTCTTGATATTTCTTTGCGAGATTCGCCATACTAGCTATCAAGCGGGAAAAAATCTTTGTAGTTGAACAAAAACATGATCTTTACACTATATGTTAGACTAACTCGAGCTGATCGTAACTCCATTATTTCTTATTTTGGTTCTAGGTGTGTGATATTCGATAAGTTTTAGTTTAAACAAAGAGATTGTATCTCGTTTATTCAATTTTGATCAGCGGTATGAATTTGTGATGTTGATTTCAACTTGGTATGTCTATTTCACTCGACGACCCTAGAAATATTTTATTTTTTAACATGTATGATAGTTTTGTAAGTCAGTTGAAATATATTCACAAGTAAAGATACTCTAAATTATAAATAAAAGAAATCAAATAAGCAAAAACCATATGATGTTTGGAATGTTTATTGGTGAGCTTTTGCGATGAAATGACATGATTGAATTAGGGTAACAATCAAATGTTTACTTTTTATTATTGCAATATTTGTGTTAATTTAAACATTTTTATTATTGCAATATTTGTGTTAATTTTTTAATATCAATCAAGATCATTATTTTTTTTAGTTGAAATAATATCATTATACATATACAATGATATGTTTTTTTATATATATTTGTAAATTCGTAAGCATAAAGAAATATACACTAGTGTAAGTTACACTTACATATGTAAATAATTATAAGATGTAAATGTAACTTATACTAGTATAAACTTTTTTATGCTTACAAATTTACAAATATATATAAAAAAACATATTATTGTATATGTGTAATGATATTATTCCAACTAAAAAAATAATGATTTTGATTGATCTCGAAAAGTTAACATGACTATCATAACAATAGAGGATTAACATTTGATATTTATCCGCTTTATATCCCATGGCTACATGATATATTAACATTATAAATCATGGTGTGCATTTGGATAATAATTTTTAAACACGAGAAAAAAATAATTGAGTTTTAAGTTATGTTCAACCCTTTAAATAAGGGTGTCATGTTCATGTCGATGCAGTGAGATGTCAAATTCGGGTTGTATTAGAACTAAACAGCCGACCCGTATAGAGTTAATTAGAACACAAAACTTTAAATATACATTATAAGTTTAACTTATGTCTGGCAAAATGGACGGGTCAGGTCGGGTAACGGGTCAAGACGGGTTTGGGTTAGAGCAGGTTCAGATCAGAACAAGTTTGTGTTAGAAACGGGTCAAGACGGGTCGGATCAAAAAATTTAAAAAATTTAATTTTCCAACAAACACCACAAAATTATATAAACTACCAGAGCTGGCAAAATGGGTGGGTCAGGTTGGGCACATTGACAGGTCTGAATAGGTTCGAGTAAGGATGGGTTCCGGTCAGAATGAGTCGCTTGAAAATTTGTCAGTTTGGTTCGTATCAAAATGGTTTTTTACAAAATTAGATACAAGTTGAGATGGGTTTTTGTAGAAAAGAACACATGAACAAAAACTCCCAGTTAAATTGAGGAGCGGTCGAGCAGCATCCCCTTTCTTCAACATGAATAATATTAAAATTAAAAAAATTATGTTCAAAGAATTCAATATAAAAACAAAAATGAATTGTCGTTTTACTCCAAATAGGTGTAATCTTACATTTGTCTCCCAGGGTTTCAAATAGTTGTTATTTTCATGAAAAAAAACATGAATTCCGTGGTAAAAGTTTTTATTAGAAACACATAAACATAAATTAAAATTTTGTTTCTATATAAAAAATTTACATAAGTACCCTTTTAACAATGAATATTTAACATTTTAAAACAATAGATCTAATATTTTTGGATGTAATTGGCAATGTTTCCCAAACTTTAAATGCTAAAAACAAGAAATTTTTTTGAATGGAAATAACAAATGTGATCAAACCAGGAGGAAAACAACAATTCACTCTAAAAACAATAATCTAACTTATTCTAGCCTTCCCTCACTGATAATTCAATCTAGAAACAGTTAAAATCTCCAACCCAAAAATTAAAAACCAATAGTCAATCAAAACTCAAAATCTGTCATCCCAGTAGAACCTAAAATCAAAAACCAAAACCAACAAATGTTGTTTAAAGTGAAAACCGATCGATCGAATCATTCATGCCGATCCCAAAAATTAAAAAAACAATTCCTTGAAGTCGAAGAATTATAAACAAAACTAAGAAACTAAAATTGACGAATAAGACCAAAAACCTTGATTTCTACTCGATGAAACAAACATAGAAAACAAAATTGACGAATGAGTAATCATAATCCTTGAAGTCGAGATATTAAACTAAATTCAGTGGTCTTCTTTACTGTTCGTCTTGAAGACTACAATTTGAGAGTGTTTTTGAAATTTCAAAATGATTGATGAGAACCCTTCATTGTATAGGTTTTGCCTATCCTGACCCGTGTTTTTTTTTCCTATTTATAAAACAACTTATCTTGATTCCTTTAAGGCTTTAAGAATACAAGTCAACCCAAAACAACCCATTACCTTATAATTGTGGTCCAAATCAGCTCAAATATTAAAATATGGGTTAATATTGCCGGGTATAGTTTAACTCACAACAAGTTTGACCTATTTACACATTGATTATAGCTTGTTGACCTGTTTGCAGCCCGTCTCATTTGTTTAGATAAATGAGTTATTCATGTAATGTTAGATTTACTAAATATTGATTATAGATAGTTAAAATGTTTGCAACACGTCTCATTTGTTAGATAAATAAGTTATGTATGTTAGATTAACATTACTTTAAGTGTGTTCAAGCACAAATTGACATCTAACACAAATACTCATATGTGTCGCATTTTGGAATTTCATATTGAGATGTAGATAAATAAAATGAGTATGTTGTATTGATATATTTAGAATTTAGCAAATCAGTATCATTTATGAATATAATCAAATAAAAAAAGAATCATACGTCGTATTGGACTATTGGTATATCCGGACCAAACTTCCAGAATACACTTACCCAACATATAATTCACATACTATCACACACTATACAAAGAATTCACATAATTGCAGCTCTCTCATTGTGTATCCACGACCTTATTATCAATCAAAAGCTACTTTATTTTAAACTTTTAAATCAAGTTTAATAGCATTATACCATAACGTATAGTTTTTAACACCTTTAAGCTTAATGTTGACTATGATGAGACTATGAGATTATTAGAATCACTAGCAGTCTAGCATGGACTTACAGATGGGCAAACCGGGTTTTGGGCCATACCCGATACCGGGTTGGGCCCAATCGGGTTTTTTGTATCCCGGATATTGGTGAACCCGGGTACAAACCCGGTTCGGGTTCTCTTACTTGAAAACGCTATCCGCCATACCCGGGTAGGGTAGGGTCGGGTCCTGGTCGGATCCAGTACCGAGTCTATTATTTTCTTCTTCTTTTCTTTTCTTGTTTTTATATCCAATACCGGGTTCAATATCGGGTCCAATACCGAGTTCAACTCGGGTTTAAACCGGGTCGGGTTCGGGTTGGGTCGGGTCGGGTTCGCTAAAAATCTCAAAAACTAAAACCGGTTCAAACCCGGGTGTACCTCAAATCGGGTACCAACCGTACCCGGGTCCAGATCGGGTACACTGGGTCGGGTCCGAACCCGTTTTTTATGCCCACCTCTACTGATGGACTATGGAGTATAGACAGTGGCGGAGCTTGAACATCTCCGTAGGAGGGGCGGGGGCGAAATTAAATTTTTTTAGGGGGGGCGAACTCGATATTTATATAAAAATTTACATTATCGTGCCAAAAATTTACACTAACGGGCTAAAAATTAACACTACTGGCAAAAAAAAGAGGGGGGGCAGCGCCAAGATTTATATAAATTTAATAGTTTTAAAGAGGTTATCAACTGCACCACTAAGATTTATATTTGATTTTGACGACTCCTGGTTGCAACCATGGATTGTTCTAAGGTTATACAAAATCTCAAATACACCATAAAGAGTCCTAATAGTCATTAAGGTTTACTGAATACATTGTTGGTTGTTTCTAAAGTGTTGCATTTTAAATAAAAATCTTGCTCCTCTTTTCCTCAGAAAAAATTATCGAAATCAAATTCAGTTTTACTGATAAGGGTGTGTGTGTGTAAAATCTTTGAAACATACAGGGGAGCCAATGGCAAGAAAGCATTTAGATTAGACAACATGGCTCTTTTGTTATCTCAATTGTCTCTCTTCTTCAGTTATGTGATTTAAACTTAGAACTAGTGTTTTCTTTCACCATATGCGTGGGAGATTGGTTAATTTTCCTTGTCTTGTGCAACGTGATTTTATTCGTTGTCAAGTCGGTTCATTGGAAACCACAAAAGCGAATATCGATGTCGGTTCCGATAATACCAATACTGACAATGATGATGTTCACTTTTATTCGGTTTGGTTCGTTACAATACCACAACAATAGATACGCTAGCTATGACCTGTGATTAAAAAAACACTTTATTTTGAATACTAACTTTGTTTTGAATAAAAATGTATCGGAGCATTGACAAAAAAACATAATGACAACTACACATTTCGTTTTTTTCTACATAATAAATGGAAAATATTACAAAAAAAACTATTAGAAAATGAAACCGGTTAAAACCACAGCCATTTAATAACAAAGGGGTGAAAAAAAGAAACTGAAGTTGTTAAACTTTAGAGGAAAAGCTTTGAAAACCTTTTGTGGTAAAATTAACACAAATACCATTTCACTAAAATCTCGTGGGTGGTTAGATAACAAAAAAATATAACTTAAATAGTCAAACTTAAAAAACCATAAAATTTATGTAGCACTCAAGTTAGTTTTTATAACGGTCAAATAACAAAAGACTAAAACCTAGGTGGTAAAACTTGAAAATTCATAAAATCTATGTAACACTCAAGTTGGTCTTTAGTATATACTAGTATTAGCCCGGGACACAAAACCATGCCAAGTAAGAGCAATGACACCATCGAAAGTGACCATCAACACCAACAAAATTTGTATTAAAAGGTTAAAAAAGTAAAAGTGAATGAAAAGTAGACGTAAAAACGTTGAACCATATAGGTGAAATGTAAAACATATAAAACTATAAGTAAGTTGATATATGAACAATGCGTTGCGACAGTGTCATTAAACGAGGAAAAATAAGCGTAAAAAGTTGAACCACGCATCCGTTGCCGCGTTTTAACTCGTATAATTTAGACCAAAACGTAAAACGAAAAATTTATTAAATACAAGAAGTATAGGGGAACAAAATTGAAAGTAAAAATATATTAAGACTAAATTATAAAAAAATATAAAAGTATTAGGTTAAAATAAATTATTTAAACGATTAAAAAAGACAAAAGGTGGGACAACCCACTAAGGGGCTGTTTGACAATTTTAAATGATTAAGTGCTTGATCAATAAAATGTTTGAACCATTAACTACTGAATCATTAAGAGTTCTGAACAATTAAGAGCTAGTATATTAATTAATTATTCAAAAGCAAAAGTCTGACTAATTCAGATAAGAGCCTTTAACCATTCAACATTAATATAATGCGTAACCATTCAAAGACAAATATTTGAACCATTTAGATATTTGCTCGCGAAACAATCAGTCTGAACCATTCAGACATTTAAACTATTACGAGATGCATACCTATGTTGTTAGGTTAAAAATAAATAAAAAATATAACAAATAAAACATGTAGTACAAAATCATAAAACATAATATGAATGCAAATTAGTAATTAGTAATATATAATATATAATAAAAATATTCAAGACAATATAAATTTAACATCAAGGTGTTGATTAGGATTTTAGGAGCTCGAGTTTTATCCATGTTTGATATTAATTTTGTTTTATCCTAGGCAAATTTTGGCTTATTGGCAGCGGCTTTATTTTTAGATTAAATAATATTACAACCTAACTTAAGTGTCATATTTTGCAGTAGCACAATCTGCCAACATGTTGATGTTTCGGCTCCTCTAGTTCAGGAGTCCCAGGTTCGAGTCCTGGCTGCAGAAAATCAATTTTTGAACAAGTTTTTCTTTTTTGATTTTTTCTTTGTAATCTTGTTTTATTTTACTATTTCTGTTTTAATGTATTTTTGATGTAACAATGAGGTTTGCCCATTTAACATTATTCTAACAAAATTATTAACTTAAAGCTACATTAATTATTTCAAATAAGATTAACAAACATAAAACCTTAATTTGAAACAAAGCGACGAGCAAGACAACTTAAATATGTTTTCTTTTCTCCCTTTTACAAGGTATTATTGTGCCCATGCTAAATCCATCTTTATAGTGATTAGTAAAGATTGAAGAAGTTTGAAATGAGAAAGTCAACATGAAAGGACATAATCCATGCTCTGATTTGACTTGATTTATATGTAATATGTGATTATGTCTTCAGCTTAAAATCTTTAGTAAGCAGAGTTTTAACTTTGTATCAAAAGCATAACTGATTTGTTAGCTTATCTTATCTTTTCAACCAATTAATTTATCTTACGGTTCTGTATTTTAATTGGAATTCACTAATCACTCTAGTTACTTTCAAAATCAATTGTTTATCTGGACTTACTTTATAATTAAATAATAAAATATTAAAATGGTCACATGTTTCTCATATATACGATACTTATAAGGTCTGTATAAGATTATAGCTTATTTTAACATCACTTTATGACTATTATTAACTTAATATGTTTCATATTTGGATTTTGCTCTCAATGTAAATAATAATTACTGAGATCTCCATCTTAGGCCCAATAATAAACCCTTAACTCACCATAGAGAAATCACTTTCTAACAGTTAAGACATTATGAAGGCAGGATTGCCCATCATACACAAGAGCGCCCCACACATGTTTGTTTTTTTATGGATAAAATTATCATCCTTACCTCCCATTCCATATAATCCAAATGACATAAATTGAGTATTTTTCATATTTACTAATTTATTATAATTACTGTTTTCTACCGCGCTGCGCGCGTAGAAGTTTGGTTGTTTTCCCCTGTTTTACACGACCGTGACTTTCTGCATTATCGGGTCGGCTGATTGGAAACCACAAAAATGTATATCGATACTAGTTTCGATAATACCGGATACCGATACCAATGTTTGACGCGAAAAAACAAAAAAATTAAAAACTTTTGTGGTGAAAAACTAAAAATATAAAATTTTATTGTAGCACCTCAATTGCTTTTATCATAAAAAAACGATCAATAATAGCTCGGGTAAAAAAACAAACGAATAATCCTAATTAGGATTTGGATTTTAATATCAATTTTTACAGAAATATGGCCAATATATTAAAAAACAAACTTTATTTGGCCAATATATTAAAAACAATTAACCTTCATTTTCGCAGTGAAGTTGCTTTTTAATATATATTATAATTATATTTTCTACAACCTTACATGTACTTGTTACCAATGTTTTCATAACCGGATCAGATGTCGAATCGGACGCCTTACTGGTTTGGTGGTCGGACCGGTTGGACCGGATTTAACTATATTTTAATTATATTTATATATGTAATTAAATATAAGTAATTTATATACGATGATATATATATATATATATATATATTATAGTTATATATAAAACTTAACTATATTTGTATATCCGACTTACTAATTTATGGTTTAACACCCCGTTTTTACTCATTAAAATAAAATAAAAAAACAAATCCGAACCGGTCCGGTTTCCCGGTCCGACCAGCGGTTCGGGATGAACCGGCCGGTTCAACCACTAAAAAGCGATTCACACCCGACCGGACCGGACACGACATCGATTTCCGGTCAAACCGGTCAGACTGGCCGGTCCGATCCGGTCTAAAAAACACTGCTTGTAACCACTTATACATTTATTTTGTAATATCTAAACTCTCAACTTCTTCGATATAGAAAATCACATTGTTAAAACCGGTTTAAAACCTATAAATCACGATACAAACCTATAAATCACTATACAAACATCTAACCCCGTTTAGTGTATATTGTGAATTTTATGATATGAGTTGGTTTTTTATATTATTTTTATAATATTATATGTCTAATTATTGTAAAAAAACTAAAAAATAAAAAAAATAAAAAATGAATTTCGGATATCCGAATCACTATCCGA
>BJCM01079852.1:0-10114 GCA_018326385.1 Flaveria bidentis
AAAAAAAATATTTGAATAGTTACATTATATTTTTTGATCAATTAAGAAAACATTATATATAATAATAAAAAACAAAAAATGATGTTTGTTGGATCATTTTTATATTACTTTTTTTACTATTTATGCATGCCTTGAAAAGTTGTATGGCAATTCTTACAATGGATCAAACTGAACAATTTAATTGACCTTACTAAAAGTGTTTATGAACAGATATTGGTGATAAAATAAGACCTTTAAGTTCACGGATTTTTAAAGAAGTTAGCATCTTTATAATTTAAAATATAAGATTACACTTGCGAAAAGTTGTCCCCTACAACATTTATTATTATCTTGATATCTATTCTTTCATATCAAATACATGGTCACAACTCACACGCCTTTTATTAGCGACGAGATCCTGCATGTCGCTGTGGGTGACCGCATCACGTTCATTGTAACTCACATGTTTCCTTCCACTTGCTTGTAGGTCCACAAATTTGACCTTAATTTCATTTCGTTTATTGGGTCTCTATTCAGATATATTTATACTTTTAACTGAGCATCAAGTAGCTTATATATGTTAAGGAGTAATTTTATACATTAGTAATTTAGTTTTTAAACAATTTTAATTAGGTAATTGAAGTTTAAAAGATATTTCAATTAGTTCATTTATATTTCATGTTTTATTGAAATTATAAGCTTTAACCAGTTTTTTTTTGTTTTGTTTCAATTGCAAAATATTTTTTCTTTTTATTTTATGCTGATGTGAAAATGTGGCATGAATTTTAAGTAATTTTTTATTTTATAACATACTCAACATGTTCTTTTTTTACTTTTTAAAATAATATTATATATTAAAAATTACGACCCCATATCTTCTCTTCTATTATTTCTTTACATAAGCAAAATCGATGATGATTCAATTTGATAGTTTATTGATTCAATTTGGGGAAATGTGTGATCAAACTAAAACACTTTCAAAACTTGATTACTATTATGTAATATTTTTCTTATCTATTTTTTTTCTTTTTTTCTTTACCTAAACTATGTTTACTATTGTTCATTTGTTCATAATGAAGATGTCGATTCCTCTACAAGAACCTTATAGGCAGAGATGTAGCTAGTGAATTTTAAATCTAATAACCGGGATAATCAGAGATGTATAACAAGTTCAAATTAAATTTATTCGGTGCTTTATCCGAATAAATCAATCTAATACAACTCTAATGAGATTAAGAATAAGTAAGTATGCATTGATTGTGTGATTTCGAAACAATGGTTGTGACCAAATGAAGATGAACATATTATTTTCTAATTCAAAATACAATAAAAATTGTAACCCGTTAATGTTAGTTTGAATTCACACCTTGACTTCAACCAATGGCTCTACTTCAACAAAAGGCTCTACCTCTTGAACCTTATTAGAGGCTACCGCACCTTGCACCTCTAGTCAATCCAGTTTCATATTCGAAATTATATTAATAATTTAGTCAATACAATTATACTAAATATATAACAAGCTTCAAAGGTCAGCTTTCTTTAATTCTCAAGTGTATCTCAACTTAATTTCAGAATCATTGGTCGGGTTGGGGTCGGGTCAGATAAATAAAATGCAATAAAGTTATAAAACAAACAATAGTAATCCAATTTCATTTAAAAAATGATAACAAAAACATTACATGTTAGGGTGCAAAGGACAGACATGACGTGACAAACGGCATGCCTCGCCGCCTCCCAACACCACCGCCGCCATCCCTTTTCACGTCGCATGGTGTGCATCTTCGGCACCCGCTTAATTTGCCATGTGTTCTCTTCAAAAAATCCCTCAATCAACGACTAGTTTCTCGTGGGCTTGTGTGGCAACTCCGGCACCACCAAAGTTGTGTGATGGTGTAGTGTGGTGTAGTGTGACATGACAATATTCAATTGTTAGATTTGTGGTGTGGTGTGATGAGTGATATTTATGGTCCCTCCACTCTTATAGTTGTTTTTTACGAGTTTTGATTGAGGCATACCTCCCATAGCTAGTGTGAATTAATGACATAGAGGAAGGTGGGAGCATACCTAAAAAGAACATACAATCTTAAAGAAAAAAAGAAAAGAAAACTTTGTGTCTATAGACAGGAATTGATCTATTGCGTAAGTGGCAACGACAAGAGTGACACTCAAATAGCTATGGCAATCACACAAGATATGACTCTAGTGATTGGAGCTACGAATATGTCTACCGTAAAAAGAAACGAATAAAAAATTGCATGTATTGTGATAAATAAAAGTTGCAATATATATATATATATATATATATATATATATATATATATATATATATATATATTGTTTATAGAATTTAATTTTCTGATTAATTGTTTTTTATTAAGTTGAAAGTGACAGACATAAATTATAATATCAAATTCTATAGATGTTAATTTAGTATCCAAATTATTCTATCTGAAACTTATGGCCCTAATTATGTGTGGGCTTTAATCATAGGACCACACACTATTTATATATGTGCCCATGAGATTTGATAAATATATAAATGAGTAGGTTATTAAGTATAAGGGGCTAACTTTATCAAGAATGTGTTTATTAATTAACTGGATTAAATGTAGATTTTGTTCTCACTTATATAAGGAAAATGTGGATTACACCTACGGAAGGATCCCATAGATGGAATCGTCATTTTATGTGTGTAAGCTCGATAATAAACAACCCATCTCAAGAGCGAATATACATCATCTAAATAAAATGTTAGTGTTTAAGATGTTAATCAAAGACACAATGTGTGATTTGTTAACAATATAATACACTCTTCAATGGACACTAATGATTGGTTTTAAGTTCGTAAACACATAACTGAATGCACCTTTAATTTATTGCCAATAAATAAATAAATAAATAAATAAGCAAAGATACACTCACACTCTCATTGGCCAAGAAGAGAAGTGAGATAAGGAAGCATAAAAGCTTCTTTTGATGAAGGAGCTATGAAAAAAGAATGGCATTGATTGACAAGAACAAGCTTGGCATGTGTGTCTGTTTTTGTATATGGCCAATAAACAAATCTAATATGGATTTTGCAAAACCTCTTTAAGGGGACATCCTACATTAAAACGGTAATGAAGTCATGCACTTGGCCCTAAATGTTTAGGACAAACCTAATGTTCTCGTTTTCACAATCAAAACGGATATCAAACTAATCGTTCTACTGGTCCACTAGTCGAACTGGTGACCAAATTTAAGAATTGAATGGCATCTAAGGGACTGTTTGGCAACTTCTGAATGATTAAGTGTTGAACTAATAAGAGGTCTGAATCATTAAGAAGTTTGAACCATTAAGAGTTAGTATATCGTTTAACTATTAAAATGCAAATATCTTACCAATTCAGATAAAAGGTATTAATTATTCAACACTAGTATAATGCTTAACTATTCAGAGGCAAATGTATGAACCATTCAGACATTTGCTCGTGAAACAAATAGCCTGAAACACTAAGTGCTAAATTATTCAAACATCTAACCATTAAGAGACTTATTAAGAGCCGTCAAATAGCCCTGAACTATTATAACATGTTAATGTGTGTGTAATGCAGACAAAACATAAGAATACGTTACGTTATCGTATAGATTTATAGTTTTAAAAACTTATATAAATAAAACATAAAGCATGAAGTCTTTAACTAATTAGTAAACAAGATTTTAAGGAAAAATAGAAAATAATAATAATAAAAGGAGTTAAATTCCAATTCACCATTTCAAATGAAAACAGTTTTAATAGTCATAATTGGATCGGTTATACAAGTGCCCAGCTACCAGCATGGTTTTGAAAACCGTACCGGACCGGCCGGTCCAACTGGTTGAACCGGGAACCGGACTCCAATCCGGTCCGGTTCGGTGCTTAAAAACGTTTTAATGTTGAACCGGTGGTCGGACCGGGAACCGGATGTTGAACCGGTTTTTTATATACTTTTTTATTTTACTTTTTTTGTAATTTTTGCATATATTTATAAAAAATAATCGTTTTTTATATAAGGCCAGACTGGTTGAATCGGTCTAACCATCAGACCGGTAAGACGTCCGGTTCACTCTCCAATCCGGTTTTGAAAACATTGGCTACCAGTCCAACATATCGGTCCGGTCTACTCGTGAAAACTTAACGTTGCTATATATAACTTCAAGCCAATTAACGGAAACCCAAATTTTTGTGTAGACAGTTTTGTCCCCTCATTCCAGACTGAACTTTTTAATTTCAATAAACATGCATGCCATTATTAATAATAATTATATTATAGAAATTTTGAAGGCCAACTGTACAGATGTGTGAAAACAGTTAGAATTCTTATAAATAGCAACCTGATGTGGGTCCCCTACTCATCTATATATAATAGCATGATAAACGGACCTCTTACACCAATTCACAACTTCACGATTACTCAAATTGGCAATACGTACAACTTCTGTTAATTAACGAGCTCAAGTGTGCAAATTTTCATCCTTTCACCTTCACAAAGTATGAAGCTTTATCTGATGACCCTTTTGGTTTTGTCAAGTTTCCTAGCTTATAAAGCTCAAGGTAAGTCCACTACATGCACACATGCATGTTTGTCAATCTTTATATAACATCAAATTTCTTTATAAAGTAATGGTAGTTGATGCTCATGAAGGTATAAGACCGCGAAAAGTTGCTTTATCGCCAAGCAACCGTCAAGAAATTACCAAGGTAGGTACTTATTCATGAATCTTTGTAGAAAACTACCAAACATATATGAATTTATTGCAATTTAATATATATAATAGTTAGCTAATGGTATTGTGGTTATGAATTTATTGTAGATTTCATCAGTAAAAGAAAGCGTTCAAGATGATCAATTGCTAGAAATGGGTGGTGAATTTTCATCAGGTACCACAATAAAGAAGAGAAGCTTATAATATTATATATAGAGTAACTTAGTAACCAAGAACCCTCATGATCACCACTGGTTCCTAAAGTTCATGAAGACTACTATGGCCCAAGAAACCACCCATCTAGACACCACTGAAACCCTCTAACTACTTAAGTTGATTAAAAAATTGGTTTATAGTTTATTAACATGCTAAAAACCTATAATCTATTATTTCTTGATCACTTTTCAGTCACATGAAAGACCATTTGTTGCGACCAAAGCCGTCACAAGGGCTTTCGTGACGGCTTTCGTCATGAGAAAAATCGGATTTTTTCACAGACGGAGTTTTGAGACTGTAAAAAACTACATAGTACACGTCAGATACCATTGGGTTACAACCCTTAACCCTTTGGTAGTTTAGTTAGTTTTATTTTATTATAGAATATTCTTACTTACGGGTTCTTTGTTTCAATATTTTAATATTTTAGATTTCTGAATGGTTTAACATTTAATGGTTCAGGCTGTTTGTTTCGCGAACAAATGTCTGAATAGTTCAAACATTTGCCTCTAAATGGTTAAGCATTATACTAATGTTAAATGGTTAATTCCTCTTATCTAAACTGATCAGACATTTGTTTTTGAATAGTTAAGCAATATACTAGTTTTTAATAGTTCGGATCTCTTAACAGTTCAGCACTTAATGATTCAAAGCTCTTATAATTACTTAAGTAATTAATCATTTAGAAATTACCAAACAAACATTTAGTTAATGGTATCATGTTCCTCTATCAATTAATTTGCGCATTTCTCTAAAATCATTTTTCTTTCTTTTTGCAGGAATAAATAGAAAGCTCATGACAAAAATCACTTCTACTACTACTATCACCAGCGACTCAAAGGTTGGATATCTTAATCAACTAAATATATATTCATTTATTTAGTAACAATAAGAGGCTAAAAATATTCATAGAACAAGCTTTTTTTTCTTTGTTTCTAACTTTGAAGCTTTCTTCATGCATGCACAGAAGAATCTACATGATCCAAAACCACAAGTAAAGTTGTCTCTAAAAAACTCGGAAGAACTGAAGAACCATGTCATCCCCGAGCAATACGAGGATGTTACAGACATTACCGAAATGGATTATACTCCCGCTAGGAAGAAGTCTCCGATACACAACTGAATTTCAAGCATACAATATATATAAAGAATTATAGCTCAAAGCGTATAAATATTTTGGAAATAATAGAATGAAACGGCATTAGAAGTTATATAAGCACAATTGCAGAAATGCTAGCTGCAAGTTCTCTTGGGTTAAGGATGATATATAATTTCGTGCATAAGAAAAACATGTTAGATGATTGTGTTATTAATAATGATGCATTTTGATAAACACAATCCCATGTCACCTTGCAAGGTCTTGTAATAGCACATGCATAAATATGCTACAAGTTGCCATTTAATTTGTTCTAGCTAGTCGTGAATTATTTAAGTTATAACTAGCATATGTGCCCATGCAATGCGTCACGTATACAAACTTTATCAACGGGTTAAGTTTTGTTTTAAACATCAATACGTACATCAAACGGTGGTATTTTAAAAGATTGACTGAAAAATAAAGACAAAACATATATTATAAAAAGTCAAGCAATGTTGTGCGTTAAACCAAATATTTACATGTTTTTAAAAAAAATAATTCTAAAATGTTTTACTTTTTTTTATTATGTTGGCTTCAGGAGAGAGTAGGCAAAGAGGCACAAATGCGTACTTCGTTAACAAGTTAGAAGACAAATTAAATATTGAAACGTACACAACGATGAGACTTTAATAAAATCAAATACAAAAAGTCAAAACATTTTAAAAACTGCTTATTATAGTGCGGTAAACCAAATCTTTACGCATGTCCTCAACCTCAGAGGTACCAACTTTCTAGTGAACGCAACGACCACAAAACAAGGCCTGAATATCGATGTGATATCTCGGACAACATGTATGTCCAAAACTTGTAAAAGTAAGATACATACAACATAACAAACATCATATAATAAGTTTTTTTAATAAAAAAATCATATCACCTAAATTACCCGCCTCCTAGGCCTAAATTCAATCTCCCCATTATGATTATGAGTCATTAAGCTTATGATCCGTTTGCCTTATACTCTTACGCCCACATCCCGACACTAGAGTGTTGGCTGGGAGCCGTCACTCTGAACTATGACGACATGTGCCATGATATGATCTAGGCCAACATCCCCAGTTAATGTGTTGGCTTGTAACCACACAATCATCACTCTTATAAGCTTATGGATCATCATGCTCGGCAGAGCTGGTACCACCACACGTACACCCGATGTGCGTATCTATGCATGTCGATGGTTGGAGCCGATGTTCGTCCCCTACGTGTGTAAATGCTTTATGCCCTTAACTAACTTGCAAGGCATTTTATTTATAAAAAAAATAACAATATTTGATGAAAAAGTTAAGGATTCTAAAAGTCTTTCAAATGAGTACTTTATATGTAGGTCGATCCATTTCTTCACTTTAAGTAAATTTAACTGTTAAAAAAATTGAAAAAAAATTTTAGTATGACAATTAAAAAACGTAATAATAGTTTGTATAGTATTATAGTTCAAAACCGCCATAAATTAAAAAATAATATATTATTTTGTTATTATAAAATTTAATTGGATACATAAACAGGTGATATTAAATAAAGAGATGTATAGTATAAAATTAAAAAACGTAATAATAGTTTGTATAGTATAAAATTCTTTGAAGTCTTAAGACACAATGTAAAGTGAGAGACTTTAGCAGGCCATTTTCATCCAATATTTTTGCTATTTGAAAACATTTGTTAAAACTTAACGCGATATAATGATAATTGCAAAGATTAAATTTAGATTCTTGAATAATAGTCCTAAAGTGTAACTTGAAAGTATGATAAACTAAATTAGCTCAATTGAGACCATTAAGATGTTAAGAATGTGTCCACACGTTAGATTTTTATGTTGTAGTTAGAGGCGTTTTCTTGTTTATCACACCAACTAAAACGCAACAAAAACAAACCAATCTAAAGTCACTTCGTTACATTCATTATTTCTTAATATGCTACAAGCATACCACACGTATTAATGTTGAGTTGACACTAAAGATTTTAACACTCGACAAAATGTGGTTGAGGAAAATAACTCAAAATTAAATGATCATTTCATACATGCCCCCTCATCATGAAAACCATCTATATATCTTATTCAAATTGTCTTGTACATGACAGAACATGTCGTCAATGAGTCAATAACAAAAGGTTAAAAAAACGTGTAAGTGTTCTGGTCCGGTGGGGTCATATGACTAACCCATGAGCCCCAATGGTCCCTTGATACAAGACCAAAGTTTCACCATTGCTATAATATCACTATCAAAGATTGATCATGCATGATAATAAATGATCGAGAGAACCAAATGGTAACAACAACCCATGTGAATATATACCAAAGTATGAATGCGACGGCGTTTTAGAAGCGAACCTATCAACTATATTGGTGAAAAGACACGGGTTTAACATTTGGGAGGAGTTGGTTTACGTCACATTCTAGAAGCGATCCTATCAACTGTATTGGTGAAAAGACACGGGTTTAATACTTGGGCGGAGTTAATTTAGAAAATTGACGTAGCTTATTATAGTTTGTCATTAAAAATATGTGTGTATGGATTGTTATAAGTCCCAAAACTTTTGATAACGTTCACTACAAGATAATGGACCCTATGATGATAGACAAGTCATTGCCAAAGACATGGGCGGCTATTTTAGGCCTATGGCCACGACTTGTCGTCGCCATCGACAAAAAACAGTCGTCACTAAAGAGAAAAAAAACGTCGTCGCCATAACTACTAAATTTGAAGCCCAAAGTGGTTAAAAGCATTTGAAGCTTGTTTAAAATATTAAAATAAGATAATACACATATACTATGTTAGCAAGAGTATTGCGTCCATAATTATTAAATTTGAAAACTGATAATGTGTCAAGTGATCAAGTTTAACTCCTTTTTAAAATTTCAGTACAAGAAAATTGTGTTGTTCGGATAATATTTTTGTGAGAAATGCATAAGAATTTACATTCATTGATGGTTTTCCAACATAATGAACCCGTCATGATATATATCGGGGGAACTCAACGTATTTCTACATGTGTACTACGCAATATTTCATACTATTTCCTACACAATAATTTTCTACTCATTTTCACGCAATTATATGTATCTTACTAATATAACATGTTACTTATGATCCTATCAACAGTTATTTAGAACATGTTATAATCAATACTTATATTTTGGTAAATGTAATCGTTGAAGGTTTAAAGATGCCCAAAGTTAATTAATCCCTTCGTGGGCCTAGAGAAAGTTTATTAGAAATGGGCTTGTAGAAGGTCGATATAATGAGTTCATGGACATTAGCAATTCAAATCTCTTATTAAAATTGTAACTCGTAGTGGGGTCTAGTCTAGACAGCATGAGATACATAAAAAGTCACTAGAATAAAGTAGTTATCTTTAAAAAAATAAAAAATAAAAATAAAAGATTAACACATCATGTTATCTTACAAGTTTGGCTTAATTATATGAAGTTACTCAACCTCTGGCTAGCATAGATTCAATAAAACTATTGACTGCAATGACATTAGTTGGATTCATATAAATTTGACACCCATTTAGTAATAGATGTACAAAAAAAAACCGGGTCCATACCCGACCCGGCATACCTGAACTGTACCTGGGTCCGGGTACAACCCGATACCGGGTGTACCCGGTTCGTACCCGGAAAAAACCGGGGGGTTGTACCCGGTTTGGGGTTTTTTGGAATTTTCAGAAACCCGGCCCGACCCAGACCCGGACCCGACCCGACCCGTACCAGAACCGGTTGAACACGGGTTGGACCCGGTTTCGACAGTTTTTTTAAGTAGCCGTTTTTAACGGCTATATAGTCGTTGGGGATCAAATTTGACTGTTTTTTTGTTGTTTTTGTCCCTAAAATAAGTATAAATAGGTGTGGGTTGATATGGTAAGGTACCCAAGCTTCAAACACAAAAAAACATACGCAAAAAAGGCAAACAATACTCTCATTTACTCTCATTCAATATGGCTCACTCTAAATCTTCCGTTGGTCAAGGTTCATCGAACTCTCCAACCGTCGTTCGTGTTCTTCCACACAATCGTAACATGGATGTTTGGTGCAATTGGGATATGGTTGAGTTGAGT
>BJCM01079859.1:0-18775 GCA_018326385.1 Flaveria bidentis
TAATTTATTAGAAAACCAATTTTTGATCTAAAAGGGCTTAAATAATATTATTTGTAATTAAGTTAATTATTTAATAGGAGAGAGAAGCGGGAAAACTTTTGTGAGAATGAATGTGGTGTTGACATGTGTCATCCGAATTTACCATTTTATTAGAGTAGAAGGATTAAAGAGAAATACACAAATATCTTCATGTTTAGTCCTAATCTCAATTTTTGACATACTTAAATATTTAGAATCACATCCTATCTTTATTTTTTATAAGTTGTAAAATAAGTTAATTATTTGTACAGTCATATAGGTTATTATAAGTTATTGAGTCATCCGTTTTATTTTCTATATGTCTCTATATGTATGTATGTGCGTGTATATAAATACCAGATAGGCACATAGGTGAATGGTGTGTGTATCAATAACCAATGGGGTACGCCTCTAACATCTGGTTTGTGAATAGAAGAAAAATAAAATACTACAAAAATAAATACATGAGTATTTTATATTGAATAGAAAAAGAATGTTGACAAATTTTATGAAAATGTGATTTTTAGTTTAAAATACAAAATAGTGACGGGAAATGGATGTGAATGGCTCTTAGGCTATAAATAAGTTGAGTAGAGTTAGATCGGACTTGAGCTCATAAGATTAAAATATTGAATCTAAGTTATATAACTTTAAAAATAAAGAAAATATAAAGGACTTTAACTAAACTAAAAACTTGATTACTTTCGGATAAAGTTTCTGTTTATTAAATTTAGTGATAAGGGATAAAGACTACTAAATTTAAAGAGATAAATTAAAACCGTAACCGTAAACATCAATCATAAAGCTTATCATTTGTTTCAAAAATAAGATTAGTTGAATTTCTTGGAATGTGTGTCCATGGATATCTAATTTTATAAATTGAAAAAACAATTAAAAAATAATAATCAATAACCGTTTTCTGATTCCACTATTCTCTCCATTAACCTCTCTACCTGTAAATTATATTTAGATTTATTCTTCGTTCTCGTACTTCCTCCATCTTCATCTTCGCTAAGTGGTTTTAGTTGATTTTGCCACTTGAAGTATTATTTTCAGCCAATTACTTGGTCCCCAGGTAAATTTAATTCATCTCCATCGATTTTATTTGGGTGTTATGCATTTATTCATGCAACTTTGGATTCATCATAAACAAATGCTAAATCTGGATTATAAAATTTCGATATCTTATTGGTTATTTTTGCATCTATTTGATAAAATTGACTGATATTTTGGAAATTAAGTTTACTATCAGCATTCCCTTAAATTTCTATAGGTAATAAATGTGATCATGGGTCTTAAGTATTTTGTTAAACATGTCGCGCACACAAACGATTACATACGAGTTTATATAACCAGTTACAGTGATTCGGGTTTCTTGAATTTCCTATAGCCGAATAGGGGATAGATACTGCACATCCAGTTAGATATATGCTAAAGAACTTGGAACATTTATAAAGATTATTCTTGATAGTATATTAGTATGAAGTTTCATAACACATTCATGGTTTTCCAGCTAAATCACAGAAAAATCATTGCTTTTTAATGTGTTCTTGGTATGTTACAGGAGGTAATTAAAGAGAACGAACAAACAAACATGGTGAAAATCTGCTGTATTGGAGCTGGCTATGTTGCAGGCCCAACCATGGCTGTTATTGCATACAAGTGTCCCTCGGTCGAAGTGGCGGTTGTTGATATCTCGGTGCCCCGAATCACAGCATGGAACAGCGATAAACTCCCTATATATGAGCCCGGACTAGATGAAGTGGTGAAAAAATGCAGGGGTAAAAATCTTTTCTTCAGTAATGAACTGGAGAAACATGTTGCAGCTGCAGATATAGTTTTTGTGTCTGTAAATACTCCTACAAAAACTTCAGGTCTAGGAGCTGGAAAAGCAGCTGATTTGACGTACTGGGAGAGTGCGGCGCGTATGATCGCTGATGTGTCAAAGTCCTCAAAAATTGTAGTGGAGAAATCAACTGTTCCTGTGAAAACAGCAGAAGCAATTGAAAAGATTTTGACCCACAATAGTAAAGGCATTGAATTTCAAGTGCTTTCTAACCCAGAGTTCCTTGCTGAAGGTACTGCAATCACTAATCTTTTTGATCCTGACCGCGTTCTAATTGGAGGTCGTGAAGAAACCTCGAGTGGGTTGAAAGCCATTCAAACGTTAGTAGATGTTTATGCTCATTGGGTACCACAGGAACGAATTATATGCACTAATCTTTGGTCTGCAGAGTTGTCAAAGCTTGCAGCTAATGCTTTTTTGGCACAAAGAATCTCTTCAGTTAACTCAATCTCAGCATTATGCGAGGCCACAGGTGCGGATGTTTCTCAAGTTTCAGACGCGGTTGGTAAAGACTCTAGAATCGGGTCGCAATTTCTTAATGCAAGTGTGGGGTTTGGTGGTTCTTGTTTTCAAAAAGACATCTTGAATTTGGTGTACATTTGTGAGTGCAATGGTCTCCCAGAGGTGGCTAACTACTGGAAACAGGTTATAAAGATCAACGATTACCAAAAAAGTCGATTTGTGAATCGACTTGTTTCCTCCATGTTTAACACAGTATCGGGTAAGAAGATCGGAATATTAGGATTCTCGTTTAAAAAGGACACCGGTGATACAAGAGAAACACCAGCAATTGATGTGTGCAAAGGCTTGTTATCTGATAAAGCTCAACTAATCATTTATGATCCTCAAGTACCTGAAGCACAAATTATTAAGGATCTTTCAACACCCAAATTTGATTGGGACCAACCTGGTTCGACTATTCAAGTAGCCGAAGATGTTGTGCAGCAAAGTGTTAAAGTGGTTCACAATGCATATGAAGCTACTAAAGATGCACACGCGATTTGTATCCTAACCGAGTGGGATGAGTTCAAAAGTCTTGATTACCAGAAGATATACAACAGCATGCCAAAACCAGCTTACATGTTTGATGGTAGGAATGTAATAGATGTTTCAAAGCTAAGACAGATTGGGTTTATTGTTTACTCTATTGGTAAACCATTGGACCCATGGCTTAAGGACATGCCTGCCATTGCTTGAAGATGGATTACTAGCCTTATAAACTTCCTATGGTTTATTTTCGTAATTTTACTGTTGCATTTATGCCTTATTTATGTTCTTTGTATGGATTAGTTCTTGTTTTGAAGGATTTATTATAACTTATATTAAGTAGTTGAGTATCTCTTTAGGAATTCAAGAATATTTTGAAATCATGTTAATCTAAGCTTTGACAAAAAGGATTAAGGGTAAGACTTGCATTCATTTGATTTTTTTCAAGTTTTTGTTGTATTTGTTTTTTTTGCTTTATGTGCTTTAATTTAAATGTTATTAAAACATATCTATGTTGGTATCATGTCATTATATGTACATGAAACATAAGACATGAAAAGGGTTCTAACTTCACTCCTTATTGGAAAAAAATAAATTTATGAAAATAGCATAATATAGAAAAAAAAAATTGTAGATCACATGCTGCGAGTGGCAAAGTATATTACTGGACAACGTGTGAACTATAAATAATTAACTAACCAAATGCACGTATGCTTATCTAGACATATGTGTATTTGATATCTTTGAAAAAAATTAAAATATAAATAATACAGTATAAATAATTAAAATTAAAATATAAATAATACAGTATAAATAATATAGGGACGTCTGTTTAATCGGCTTATAAAAGTTTTATAGATAAATATATCAAATCATTTGGTTCATAAATGCATATATGAAATTACAAAACAATCCAACTCCCATCCAATTCATATTTAAAACGAGAATTTAATTAAACAACATATATGCTTTTTCTGATGCATAAGAATTAAAATATATTTCTTTTTAAAGATTAAAAATTGTAAGGGCCTATTGTGTACATATGGACCTTTTTGGGAAAGCGTTAAATGCACACGTGTAACCGGTTTAAATTAGCCAAACCGGTTTATATCCGGACCGTTATTGCTCTTCACAATTACAAGACCCGTATTCGTTCACCCCTCTTTTCATCGTGCTCCTCGAATTCTATATGATCGGCCTTCGTTTTCTCTTTGTTTTCCAAATCGACACTCAAATCGAGTTTCTTATTCGTAATAATCGTATCTTCCCCTATTTATTGATCTAAATATTGTTCAATTTTGTTTCTCCTAACTAATTTTAGGGTTAGGGTTCGTCGTTCAATCTTCGGAAATAGGCGCTTTTCCTTTCGATCCGTTATATAATCTTCGTTGGTTTTTTATCCTTTTTGATAACCCTATATTCATTCATCGGAAATTTGTAGATTGTCTGGCATAATTTATACCTAGGGTTTTGAAGCGCTCGTGTTGTGCAAGTTCGTGCCATTTGTAAATTGATTGAGGGATTTGGTAAGTATGTTCGTTAATTACTATTTATTATCCTTATCGATGTGGAAATCGTTGATATATGCATATTAACGCCTAGGGTTAGGGTTTCAAGATAAAATATTTGGGGATTATTTTATTTGCTTAAATTAGCCGTTGGAATGCCTGAATTTCGTCCTGGATAGATGGGTTAGCGTGCTTGAGGTCGAAATTAGAAGTTTATCGATATGAGGAGAGTGAAATTTTGTAATTTGTTATTTTAGAATTTTCTCTGATGTAAATTGTCAATTGAATACATTTCTGTCAGAGTCTGAAGTTCAATTATAAGTTTAAAGAACTTTTATTGCACTAATCACATTGACTCTCTAATGGCAACATGGTTCTGTGTCTTGCATGCCAACTACTGTAAGAAATGTTGATTGTCATGGCTCATCTATTTTTTATTTCGTTGACAAAATTACAAGCATGAGAAGTAATGGTAGGGATTACTGAGTTAAAATGGCAATTTGATCATCCATCTTATACTAAGTTTGTTGTTTTACTCATCTCTATAAACCTAAAAACAATTCTTTATTATTGGTTATAGAGTCAAGTGACTTTAAGGTTGTTATAATCCATTGTACAATCCCCTATATTAACTCTCTGTATGACGTCACTTATGTTCGTGTTATTTGAGACAAGGGGAACATACTGTTCGAAATACAACAAGCTTTATATATTTTTTAAAATTTTATTCTTTCAGCCAGATACTCTAAGTTTCATTGAGGGTTCTAATTTTTTTTTGAAGTATACAATGATAACAGGCTTTGTGGTAGATATATGAAGCTCTTAAGTTTATTTATATTTCTTCGTTTTATGAAATATTTCTTGTTATCTATCGTTTTGTTAGTTTTGTGGATGTTTTGTATAGGTTAAGGAAACACGCCTCAGTTTTGGAGCATCCAACTTAGAATATTTTGTTTTTGACTAACGTGATAGCTTCAGTCAAAGTTGTAGCTTATTTTTGCATGTTGTATGACAGTCAGTGTTCAACTGTAGATATCATTGCAGGTTGTGATGGGAACCAAACGGGCATTTGAAGAAGATCTGCAGGAGTTCATTAAGCATCCAAAACATCTCGATTATGACAATAAACCAGCTACTGTTGGTGAAAGTAATCTTCCCCTTGAAACAGTTCAACTTGTTGAAATTGCAGGTGCGAAGAGTGGTAAATTATATCATATCTCGTGTATTCTTTTGGCTCATTTTTGGTAATTACTCTGGTGCATTTTTATGAGTTGTTTGGCAAGAAAGTGATACAATACTCGAAAAAGTAAGAAATATCAACCTTTATGGTACTAAAAAGCTGTCTACTATAATTGCATCAAATAGGGATTCATTTTTCGAAAACTTATATTCCAAATATAATAACAAGGGATTAGTGACCTTTAGGGTATCCATTTTACAACTAGACTTTTGTGGTAATCGGGCTTTAATAATTCACATGTTTAATGTTTTGGAATGTGTAAAATATAAGGTTCTGTTTTATATTACGGACACATGTTATGCCATATCTTGTTTTTCTGGTTTTTCCTTATAAAGCACATATATTAATGTGTGCTTTTGTGCATGATCATACTCAATTTTGCCTCTTTGTAGGGATCGGTGAAAATGACATTTCTGTCCCTGATATGGTTGTCAAGGAGCTTGAAATTAATGCACCATTGCCACTAGTGACTGGATACGACACTAGTGAAGATGATTCTGAATCTGTGCCGGTGTTTTCCCCTAATATTTTCTCTGAGTTTTTTGAATATAATTTCCCAAGGAGACAGCTGTTTCATTATGAAGATGTATATTCATCACTATTGAACAGATCTCCTAGAAAAGAGATTCCTATTGGACCAAATCATCAAGCTGATGTTCCTGAATTCGACCCAGTGGGGGCTAGAAAATATCGTGAAGATGGTGAAATGGAGCCTTTCTTGGGGTTTTGTGTCATTCCAACTCATCATTCCATCTCTGATTCTTCAAGTGATGTCCATAAGGATTGTAAGTGCTTGGATCGTGATTCAATTAGGTGTGTGCAGCAACATGTGAAAGAAGCCCGTTTGAATTTAAAAGAATACTACGGGGATGAAAAATTCGTTGATATGGGAATGCTTGATATGGGAGAAGAAGTTGCAAGTAGGTGGAGTGAAGAAGAAGAAAGACTTTTTCATGAAGTTGTTTACTCAAACCCTATCTCTCTTGGCAGAATGTTCTGGCAACAACTATCCATTGCATTTCCTTCTAGAACGAAGAAAGAACTTGTGAGCTATTACTTTAATGTGTTCATTCTTCGTAGGCGCGCTGTTCAGAACCGCTCACACTATCTAGATATCGATAGTGATGATGATGAATGGCGGGGAAGCTATGGTGGGAGTTTTGGTGCTGGAGTAGAAGATGATGATTTTGTTGTTGGTGATCATGATTCCTTTTCCGAAGATGGTGTTGTTGATGGAGATCATGATGATACTGATGGTAAGGTTATTGGCATCGACGATAAGAAAGTTGATGTAGAATCATCTGTAATTGAGAATGAAAACAAAATCACAATCGAAGGCGAGCAAGAAAATCAGCAGTTGACATCCAAATATGGCATCATTGAAGAACTCTTCGGATGTTCTAAAAATGGTGAGAACGTTATCTAGAAAATGAAAAATCTCCTTAATGGTATGTGTTCTTTGTTTGTGATAGTCTTGTTGGGTTTTGAATTTTGTTCTGAGCGACATCGTTGGTGAATTGCACATACAAATTGGAATTTGAGGTTTCCTTTTGTTCTTGTTTGGTTCTCTGAGTGTCATTAGAACTCTTTAAACCCTGATATTTTGGGTTCTTAAATGTATAGAGGAATAAGAAAAGTTGAATTTGTTGCAGAGGGGAAATAAAGGGTTCTGCAAGTCATAGGTACTTTTGGGTCTGGGTGTGTTGCAGTAGAACCCATGGTTTGTTTTAGGTGGGTGTTGGATGTAGCAAATACGACGGTTGAAAGGTAAACGAAAAATAATTTCTTGATCATGTTTTGTTAGTCGAGAGCATTTATAACGAGTTAACGTGTAGACTCAAATAGATAACAAAACTTATTATATTCGCTATTTGAAATGAATTAAAATTACTAGTTGTCTAGATCATCTGGTGATTTGAGAACTGCGTAAACTTATCAAAACATGAATCGTTTGTGGATACTTGAAACTCTTTTGTGGAGATCTCAACGTAACATCAAGTGTTACAAGTTTAAAATAAAGATTTTAAGTTATGTTCGAATAAGTTTTAAATATGAATACCAAACTTTGAATCTGTTCGAATAAGTTAGTATGTTTTGATATTAGTTAAAAGAGCATGCGGAGTGGAGGCAATACTTTTTTTAATTATGGAAATTTTAGATTTTGTAACAAGTAAATTTAAAAACCTTTTAAGGGATCCTTTTAAATTCTATTACCAATATAAAATATAAATTGATTACTAAAAAAATGACTTTAACGTATAACAATAGAATTACAGAAGGTTAATTATCCATCAAAATGTGATTTTAAAATTTAATGATTGTGATACGAATACATGACCAATACATCAAATCTATTTATCCACCCAAGTAATCATTTGCTCAAACATACACATACCCTAGATACCTTCATCAAATAAAAAACTCCACCATCAAGAAAAGAATTCTTCTCCAACACATTTTCAATATCCAAACCCAAAGTTTACTTGCAAAACCTTGCTTTATCCTCATCCTCATCTTGGTGTTTCGTGAGTCCTTCAAATAAACTCAAGTTTATAACTTGCATTTATCAAGAGCAAATTTAAAGTCAAGTTCTCTTGAATCATGGACAATATGATTAAGCAAATGAGGTGAGAATTTACCTCACTAGTCTTTTCTAGTTCTTGATTCAACTTTTGGTATCACGATTGTTGTATGATCAGACGCGAATTAATTGTTTTCGATAGGGCGAAATTTTCTGGTTTGGAAGAGACACACAAAGGAGAAACTTCAAATGTAAGAGACCGAAAGTTACCGTCTCCAAAGACTCGATCGTTGAGAGGAGGTAATTCAATTTCATAAGGGTGGCTCGACTATAAAGAAAACACTGAAGCTTGGTGCCCGACACCCTCATTTTTAGCGTTAACTTCGTTTAACTTAAAGATTTTGACATAGAACTTAAAAATTTTTAGAATTTGAATGAAAAATATTTAACATCATAATCCCATATGTTAGGGTCTTAAATAAATAAAAATAAAAATAAAAAGCCCTTAACTTTAGAATCCACTTTACGCTCCAAAAAAGTTAAACCGACCCTTAAATTTCACAACAAGAAAACAACTTGTAACACATGCAAACTTCTTACATATGATTTTTCGGGTTGTTTATCATAATATCATTGTTGGGGAGCAATCTTTCTTTTTTGTTTTTCTAGACAGCAGAAGGGTTCAAAACTGGTATAGAGGGCAGTCGTCTCGCGAACTAACATATGGTTATGATTCCGATTACCTGGAGAGCGATGAGTTCCGAACAGCAGTTGCAGCGGCTGCATTTGCCGTAGGTTCGGTAGAAGAACGAAGAAAAGCAAGACGAAAGCGCGATAGCAGTTTGAGTAAACCCAAGAGGAAACAAGAAGATGGTGCAGTTTCTGTGACTAGAAGGATGAAGGATAAGGAAGATGATATAGTTCCCATATCAACCCCTAGCTTTCTCTCCAGGAAGTTATCTGGTAAAACAATCTTGAATTCCATGATTACAGCTTTTTTAACACAAAAATCATCTTTAAGAAAAGTTAGGTTCCACCAATCAATTATTCAAATACATTGAATTAAGTTTAAGTGTTAGCTTGTCAAAAGTTGGACGGTTTTGATAACGCTAAGGGTGTGAATTTATGACACAAAACGAAACACGACACGTGAACGATCTAACATGAAATTTAAAGGTTTGGGTTGACCCTTTCATTTTTTTAAAACCTTTTTTCTCAAATGTGTTTTTATCTCATAAAACGGTTGGATGTTTTTACTCTAAAATTTATAAATTAAAAAAGAAATCATGTACTTTTATTAACTTAAATTTAATTATTCTATATACATCTCTATTTTTTTTTTAACAATTCTTACTTTTTTCATTTAGAATATTAATTTGCAAAAAGAAAAAAAAATCAGGTTAACCATGTAGTGTTTGTATGATCACCAAGCGTTTATTCTACTTGTGTTTGGATTCATATGGTTGACATAATATGGTTGTTCTTGTCATCTTTTTTTTAATTTATAAAATCATATATAGATATGGATTTTTTATGGCTTAGGAGAATCACATATATCACATTTAAGCTTGTAAAATTACATACTTATACATATATAAGAATTTAACGCATAATATACAACATACTCAAATACAAGCTATTAGACTCATGAGTTTTGAATTTGGGTTGGATGAGCTACAGAGTTACAAGAAAAATTGCCTCAAAGGTCTACTTCTCCAGCAAAAACTGAACTCAAACCCGCAGGCGGCTCGACAAGTACTAACAATGATCAAAAACCTATCGATCAACCCGCATACCCAGCAACCGCAAAGCGTTCACAACTTAGACCGGAAGACATAAAGGCGGAGGTTTGGGAGAAAACTGAGATGGAAAGAATCAAAGAACGGTATAATCAATATAACACTTGGTCTAAACTACAAATGTTTGAGAATTAACTTGTTTCTATACCAACAAACCGATTTAGCATGTGTATATACGGTTGTGCACATATCGAATTCGCTAAAGAACTTACTTTTATACGTATTATGGGACATGATTATCAGGTACGACAAGCTGAATGCTAAAATACTCGAGTGGGAGAATGAAAAGAAAGTGAAAGCAAAGAAGAAGTTGTCAAAATACAAGGTATTGTTCACTACTAGTAAATTAACAGTGTATTTACAACCGTAATTTCAGTCACAAATAGCCTACTCTGACCAATTTTCGCGGAATTTAAACCTTTAACTTTTTGATTGTGTGACACCATCTAACCATCAGGACGTCTTCTTAAGAACATTCATATTATATTAAAGTATATCCCACAAAAGAACAGAAATGAATGATTAAAGCTTGTATGTGCAGGATGAGCCGGAGAAGAAAAGAACTCGAGCATTGCAGAACTACAAAACCGAGATGGAGATGATTGATCAGATCGCGGAAGGAGCAAGATCACAAGCTGAGGAAAACCGAAGAAAGGAAGTGATAAAGATTAAGAAGAAGGCGGATACGATTAGGTTAACTGGAAAAATCCCTACGAAAACATGTTTATGCTTTTAGTTCTCGATCAAAATGATTCATGAGATGTTCTCATGATCAAGAACATCATATCTATTTGTGAATATATATAGTTTCAATAAGTACAATTTCTTCGGTAATTGTTTATCATTCATTTATTAATTTGCTTTTTTCTATAAAGCAAGTCATTTGTTTATGTTTATATATAGTTACAATCCGTTGTCAAATTTGGATCTTACATATATCATTTGAGTTGTAGATTTCTTAAAGATGAGCTGTTTTGATTTCATAGGTCTTGTTCTATTAAAGTCGCAATAACACTATATTCAAATTCAAACCTGTTGTAGATTGAAGAGATGTTGGGTTTATAAGAAATACAAGATCTCAAATATTACCAACATGTTTGGAATGTCATAATTAGGATGAGAAAAGAGTTCCATAGTTTTTTCTAACAATAAACATACACTACCCTTACTTCAAAGAGCTTTTACCTCTTACAATCGGGTGACAGCCTAAATAACAAGAACTCTATGATTAAACGAGCTCAATGAGAGAAATCTTAGGATATATGACCTCGTCGGAAAATTTCATTCGAAATTAAAAACTCCTTAAACTCCTCAAAGGTAAAACGGAAAATATTAATTCGTATGAAAAATTAGATATTACAACTATTTCATAGTTTGAACTTTTGATACATAATTAAAACAAGTAATTACATCAATAGTAATAACTTTTGAAAATGATTAAATTATACGATGTGATACGAAACATCATCAAAAAAGTTTTAAGGAATAGAAAAACTTAAACAGTTCAGTACTAAATAGTTAACCAATGAAGATTTGTGAAGTTAAAATGTAGAATCCATAGTTTATTTCATAAGTGTAAATTCCACTATATAATATGTAAATTATAAATGTAATTAAATTCATAAAAGAATGAAAATAATGAACGGGTGTTATACAACATTTTCTCAACCAAAGAGCTATATGATCATTCTCATATTAAGTGTTACATTTTTAGACCATAAAATTAAAGAAAGGAACTAAAAATATATTTTAACTTAATTTTATTTCAGTTTGATCCAACGGCTGATATATAACCAATATGTTATAAGTTACACCATCCGATATCAATAAGATATATATAATATCATGTCGGAGTGTTGCAGATGCTTATAAATAAACAATATACATTATAACAATAACATATTAACATGCACATGTAAACAATTTCTCATAATAAAATGGATGCGTACACAGAATAAAAAAAGTGATCTCCATTATCATGAACCTCCTCTAAGTTTATTTGCCATCATCATCTGGTGGAGAAGCGGTGGTGGTGGTTTCACTGGTCTTGTTGCCGGAAGCGTCCGTTTTAGTGACGGTGGTAGCATGGCTTGTTTCATATTTATGAAGATAGTCCTCGGCTTGGTCCGCCAACTTCCCTATCCCTTGAGTCTCGTCTATAATTCCATAATTAGCCGCCGCGTCAAGGACGTCTGCCGCGGCACCGGCTATCTTGCCCATGTCGGTCTCCTTGCCGATGACCGCGTCAGACATCACCTTGGCGCTAGCCATAAGCTCAGAGTTGGATGGTTTAGGGCTACCCTTTTCATCGTCTCCCATTGTTATAGGATTGTGAATTCGTTACTTGTGACAAAAAATTGTTTTGATTAGAAACTAAGGATGGATAAATAGTGGGTGTATTTCCGTATATCGACCTTAATTGGTGTTAGAATGCGTGACTTGAGCTATACTGGACACGTGTTGATGGTAGAATCGACATTAAATTTTACCATGTAAAAAGAAAATGAATTGAATGGTGATCTTGTTATTACCAAAAGTGGAATTTCTGCGTGAAATTCTCGAGATATATTCTAAGGTTTGTATATCTATTTAAACTTTATGAGCTTTTTTCTAATTCATGTTTTATAAACACTTTTTAAAAACTTATATCAAACATTTCAACTTCCTTGCGTTTAATTTGTTTATTGTCTCTTCTTCATTAATTAAAATTACTTTTAATAACTAGCTAATCTAGGAATGAGAAACTCATACTTAGGCCCGTCTATTTCAACTTCATCTATAGTTTATTCTATAGTATATAATAAAATAGTAACTATAAATTTACTAAATCTAGTTATATTATATTCTTATTTAAGTTACATGTGATCTTTCCTTATACATGTAATCTATTATTCCTTTACGACATAAATCAGAAATACAATTGAAAATGTTAATGGGATGAAACCAATAAATGCTGTTAACCAAAATCAACAACTAATACCTGAATAAAATCATAAATAATTAAAAAAAAAACAGAATTAACAAAACACAAAGAATAACAGATTTATTTTTACTTTTCAGGACTTAAACCACGCTTTTACTATATTTCTCGGCCACAAACTTCAAATATCTTGAGAATATGCAACGATCTCTTTATCGTTTTGAAAGATACCCATTTCTTCTTCTCCCAATTGAACTATCGCCTCAATACCATCTCCCGATGGTGTATCCAGCAAATGAGTAACGTTACCACCCAAAACTCCATTTTTAAGCATAAATTGTATCGGTTTCCCCCACCCGAAATCAACCTCGTAAAACGGAAACCGACACACGCTCGAAAAATTATACGATAGACTCTTATCGCCCCCTAACGTCGACATCTTGTTTAAAAACACTTCCCCTACCTCTTCCACGTCTCTAACTTCTTTAATCCCCTTTATCTCTTCGCGCAACTTACCAATCACCTCATCCGGCCTGATCTCACCCGAATCCGCCATCTTAACCCCCGCGACCGTACATATATTACCCGCTGCTATCTCGGGGCGGTTTTGTTCAACGATCTTGTTCCGCATGTTCACCACGTGATACATGCTAGATGGCTGTAACGAGCCTGATAACGTTGTGGTTGCACCCACTTGACATTTGAACATTAGAGATGACACTATTTCAACACGTGTAGGGTTCACTGACACGTTAACTTTGTTTTTGAGCTCGTTAATTTTTGTGTTAGGGAACACAAATCTTTTTGCTACATACTTAATTTTATCAGTTGCTTTAAAGTCGAACTCTGGTACTTTAACATTAGTGTTGGAAGAGAAAAACGTAGGGTTTTTCGACGATCCACCGCGTGTGACCGTTGCCCAGTGGTTGATGAACTTACCCATCGTGAACCCATCACCCACCTTGTGCGATAGGGACACCACCACCACGGCTCCACCGCACCTCAAATGGTTCAGCTGGACCTCGATCAAATGAGGGTGATCACCTAACGCGTGATTCGGAATAAGTTCATCTATAGTTTCGCCCATCTCATTGTTGTGAATGATGTCATTGAGCCAGTTATCGTTAGAGGCTTCCAAAAACTCAACACCTTGGTCGTTGCAGTCGATTTGTGGGACCGAGGGTCCCATAAACCGACCCGCGAACGGATAGTATGATGTTAAGGTTTGTGATAACGACTTCTTTAGGGTGTTGATGTTACCTTTGTTGTAGTTTTTGTAGAAGAACATAAATGGCATGTTGACATTGGGTGCAACCTGATCAACAAGTGAAAGATTATGAGTTTTTAGGTGTGGAGGTGTTGGGGATGATGGTTTAATAATTTCTTTAGATATAATGGTGTGAAGTTGCCTTGACTTTAGAAATCTTTGGATGTTTTTCATGATCATGGTTATTATTGATGGCAAGATCGATTACTGGTAATATGAAAATGTATACGATGTGTGCTCCTTTTTATAGTGTATTAAATTTCTTATTTGATTTATTAATTCGTCATTCCATAAGTATGATTTCTTTTAAATGGGAAAATAAAGGGCGGTTAACAATTGATGTTTATGTGCTCGTGGGGTGGGGTGGGGTGGGGTGAATATGTTGGTGTATTGTTTAAAGTACATATGCGTATATTAGTTAGTACAAAAAATCAAATGAATGAGTTGTATCCAAGTGCTAAAGGAATCGAATACATGTATTGTATTAGAAATATTGAAAATACAAACCTTTTTTGTAAGCATGGAACCATGGAGTGTGTAATTTAAACATTATCCATATATTAAAATATGTGAAAGGGACGGTAATAATAATATTTTTATTGGTTGGGAAATCGGTCCAAAAGTGAGCGTTTTAAGCTTCGGACGTAAATGTTGTTTGAAAATATTTCTAGTAAGATAATATATGTTTTATTTGACGGTTCAAAATATCGAGTTGCCTTGCGTTTCGACGAAAATTTAGTTCGGAAATAAGGCTGAACGATTACAATCTAGATTTTATCACGTTGTGTCAAGTGCAACCGCAACTAACCATCCCAGTCTGAGCACAAGGGCGAAGCTTGGTATCCCCCCCCCCCCCCTTAGTAAGATTGTATTACGGTTATGTTGTTTCGATTGTTTTAAAAAGACTAAATAGACAATGATGATGGACGATACTCATTCGAGATATTCCACTACTGTGCATGTATCACTTTCGGCTTTGGTTACGATTTGAGCCTTATTTGTATGCGTTGTTTGCATCAATATAGTTTTATTATTAAAAAAATTGCATCAGTAACTTATTTACGAAAAAGATTTTAAAAAAATCATTTAATTAAAATAATAATGGATACAGAAAACATTTTGAATTGGGCAAAATAGAACCATTCAAACTGTCAAAACTAAACTATCATCTGGTTTGATTATGTATATACAAACCGTTAAACCAATGGTTTGTCTAAAAAACCTTAAACGAACCATCTATATTGAAGCCGGAATTCTTTCTCACCAACCTCAGTTGTAGCAGCAGCTTCCATCTTAGAGTGGCCCCTCTCGTTATTTGGGTCCATGGCAACATCACCCCCTCATCAATGTTCGATTGATGCTCCGAGGTCGCGTCCTCCTTGATCTATAGGTGGGAGGAGACGATGCAATAAGATTGAATTTATCATTTCACGTATTTTTCAATAAAAATATACTTGTGTTTAAGAATTAAAATCAATCATCCTAGCCTTTACTTTAGCCCCACAATATTATAGTAACACTTTTATTTTACTAGTTTTAGTAACTCGCGTATTACACGTGTTAAATAAATAAATTATTATTATTATATATATATATAATAAAATTTTATTACTTCTAAAATGATATTTTATTTTATTTTAAAATATCAACTTCTTAAACTTTTGTCTTTAAACTTCTTTTTATTTTTTAAAGATATTAAAAGAAATTTGTCTCAAAATAATTCTTTTATTTTAAAAAGACTAAATTACAAAAAAGGTCATTTATGTTTGTACTTGATTTCATATTTGGTCCTTAATTTTTTAAACTAACTTTGAGTTAAATTTTCTTGTTAAATTAGTCACATGCAAATCATGTGAGAGTATTTATGTAAATTTCATCTTCCCCTCTTTCATATTTGTTTTTTTTATTTAATTAACTAGGTTAACTACATAATGTTTTATGGTATTGTAAAAGGGTTTTTTAAATTCTTTTTTAAGAATATTTTCTTATATTGAAAAGTTTGTATTCTTTCATTTGATTTTTAGCTCCTTTATATAGAACATGTTTTCTTTTGTAGAAAAGTGTTGGTAATAAATATAAATGGTTTATTTATTTTTAAAATAAGGTTATATTTCAAATGTCATTTGTTTGGTGAGAAGATAATATTTTTCTACAATCTTTTCAGACAATTGTTGTTAGTGACCGCATATGATTCTAGTCGAGTTTGGGCTCGCCTACACTCGAGCTCGGTACATTGTGAGCTAGGAGAGTTTAAGTCCGAGCTCGACTTGCATTAGTAATTGAGGATTACATTAATTGTTTATAAAATAATATAATAAACCGTCAATTTCATTTAGTTTAAAGGACTATAATTGTTACAAAGAATGAAGATAAATGATGTTTGATGTAATTTTTTAAGATTAATGACTAAAGTCGAAATCAGGTACAAAATAAATGACCTTTTTTGTAATTTATTCTTTTAAAACTTTTCCTTATTATAACTCCCAATTTTCATTTATTTAAAAACATTGATTTCAAAATATTGCGTTTTAATAAAAAAAGTTTAATGTTTTATATTAATTTCTTATTTTATAAAGTTTGTTTCTTTAAGAAAAAACATTTATATGTATATGTTTGTTGTCAAAGTTGAACCGAGTCCTAATCAAATGGATTAGATGTCCTCTTTTTTACCAACTTCATTCATAGTAAGTTTTTTTTATTCATATAATTACATTAAAAATCATTATATTTTTCTCTTCTTTTCAGTTAAATATTACATTTTATACATTTATCATTACTTTTTTTTTCTCTTCTCCACTCACAACCACTTTAAAAAATATTATAAAATTTATAAGGATAGAACATAATTTTTCAAATATATCAATCCACAATAATAATTTTCCTCTTATTCATTCACAACCACTCAAAAAATTTCATATAATATACCAAACACACTTACATATTTTTAAAGACTCCAGTGTAAATGTTTTTATGACACAAATCATCAGGTGATTTCTAACCCTACGATAGCAATATCCGAAGAAAATCATGAAATAATAACTGATAGAATTAACAAAACACAAAGTTCAAACGTAGTCTTGAGAGTATGCAACGATATCTTTATCATCCTGAAAGATAGCCATTTCTTTTTCTCCCAATAGAACTGTCGCCTCAATACCATCTCCCGATGGTGTATCCATCAAATGAGTAACGTTTCCACCCAAAACTCCATTTTTAACCATAAATTGCACCGGTTTCCCCCACCCGAAATCCACCTCGTAAAACGGAAACCGACACACGCTAGAAAAAGTATACATTCGACTTCTATCGTCGCCTACAGTCGCCATCTTGTTTAATAACACTTCCCCTACATCTTCCACATCTCTAACTTCTTTAATCCCCTTTAACTCTCCCCTCAACTTAGCAATCACCTCATCCGACCTGATCTCACCCGAATCCGCCATCTTAACCACTGCGAGTGTACATATATTTCCTGCTGCTATCTCGGGACGGTTTCGTTCAACAATCTTGTTCCTCATGTTCACCACGTGATACATGCTAGATGGCTGTAATGAGCCTGATAACGTTGTGGTCGCACCCACTTGACTTTTGAATATTAGAGATGACAATATTTCTACACGTGTAGGGTCCACTAACACGTTAACTTTGTTCTTGAGCTCGTTAATTTTTGTGTTAGGGAACACGAATCTTTTTGCTACATACTTAATTTTATCTGTCGCCTGAAAATCCAACTCTGGTACTTTAATATTGTTAGTGTTAGAGGATAAAAAACGTAGGGTTTTTTGCGATCCACCACGTGTGACAGTGGCCCAGTGGTTGATGAACTTAGCCAAGGTGAACCCATCACCCACCTTGTGCGATAGGGACACCGCCACCGCGGCTCCACCGCACCTCAAATGGTTCAGCTGGACCTCGATCAAATGAGGGTGATCACTTAACGCGTGATTTGGAATAAGTTCGTCTATGGTTTCATCCATCTCTTTGTGGTGAATGATGTCACTGAGCCGGTTGTCATTAGAGGCTTCTAAGAACTCGACGTCTTGGTCGTTGCAGTCGATTTGAGGGACCGAAGGTCCCATAAACCGACCGGCGAACGGATAGTATGATGTTAAGGTATGTGATAAGGAGTTCTTTAGGGTGTTGATGTCACCTAGTTTTTGTAGAATAATATTAATGGTACGTTGACATTGGGTGCAACCTGATCAACCAGTGAAAGATTGTGAGTTTTGAGGTGTGGAGGTGTTGGGGATGGTGGTCTAATGGTTTCTTTAGATATGATGTGTGAAGTTGCCTTGAACTTAGAAATCTTTGGATGTTTTTCATTATCATGGTTATTGTCACACCCTCAAAATCCACGTGCAGAGTTTAACCGCGAGGCGTGTGAACAAACCAGGATCACAGTCAATAGTTACTCAGAACGACTCTATATGCAATAATAAACCAAATCAACCAAAGTAAAAAAACTCGAAAACTGTGCGGAAGCGTATAATAAAAACAACCCAAAGAAATAGAAATGTAAAATGTGGCAAAACATGTGCCAACCCAAGGAACAATACAAAACATTGAAAAGAGATATAATGTCTTGAAACTGAGTCTTATGATGCAAGTGTAGCCATGAAGTGCTCCTATGGCAATGCGGGTTACTGACCTGAGAATAGCATACTAAAAT
>BJCM01079863.1:4425-14669 GCA_018326385.1 Flaveria bidentis
AAATTAAAATTTAATATTACATTATAATTAGTTTTTTAATAAATTAAGAAAAAGGAACCTTTTATTAATATTATTTCTATAGAGATAGTTTTTTTAGGTTTTTTTTAAATAAAATTAATTTTACATAATATTTTATAACTGGTTTTTTAAAGTAATTTTTTTATAAAACAAAAGTAATTAAAATAGAAAGTTATAGTAAGAAAAAATTTTAAAAGTAAAAAATATTGAAAGGTTATTTTAAGATTAAATATTTAATTTATCTTTGACAAACAATATTATAATTTTATTACTTATAGTTATTACAATACAAATTTCAATATATCACATCTTAGTATATAGTTTTATAATTAATAAATTTTAATATATTTAATATTTTATTTATTCAACACGTGTAATACACAGGTTCACTAAAACTAGTTATAATAATAATAATATTTAATAATGTTTACAAATCCTAACTAATTCATTAAAGATGCATGAGCGTATCATTCAATCTTTAAATTACTACACAGTACTCACCACTAGTTGCAAAGTGGAAGGGAGTCATAAATTACAAATAACTGAAATAAGGGAAGGGCAATTTTTCTTCTTCTATACAAAATTTGCCCTTACAACACAAATAGTAACCACTTCTTAAACTTAAAATCACACGGTCACATTTGACGCACCTCGGCCAATGGGTTCTTGATTAAGCCGCTACCACCACCATCGCGATGAAATCTCGTCGTTTGAACGTATCGTGTGTTTGAAGGTTGTGTTTCTGATTTCCTCCAGAGTTTAGAGCTCAAAAGATCAGCACCTGGTAACTTGCAGCACAAAGTTGGTTCTGGATTTGACCCATGTCCAGTTGACTTTGCCAAATCATATGAGATCTCATCGAGTGTTGACTCTAGACCACGCACACGAGACTCCAGTGACCGCATCCCGTCCTGTGAGCTCCCAATATATTTCTGTAATTTCAGAATAAAGTAACAAATATGTGAGAAATCCTCTTTAAAAAACACAGGCATTGACCTAATTTGTTTCATTAAAATTCAACTACTTTTATGGCATGGAGAGGAGTGTTAATATGCAGTTGAAACCCCCGACCGTACCTCTCAAACCAGTGCAAGTCAACTGATTTGTCGAGTTTAAAATCCAAACGGTTCGGTTTTGACAATTTCGAACCTGGAACCAGTCATGCAACCCGAACCGGCCATTTAACCTTTATTACTTATATGTGTGTGTGTAATTAAAATTGCTACTATGTATATGTAATATAATCATGAGTGATCTTTATATTTATAACTTTTTAAAACAAGCTATGAATTTGAAAATATATAATAAGAAAGCGGCCGGACAGCCAAGCAGGAACCGTTATACCAGTAAAACCAGATTGTTCACCCGACCCACACCAACCCCAGTTGGTTTGATTGGTTGTTCCCGAAACCGTAGTTAGCAATTTGACCTAGAATTTTCGTCACAAAAGCAGCCAAACCAGAGGGTGACCCCTAAATTGCAGGGGGTAGATATTTAAGTAGGGTTAGTTGGATCTGAACCGGTTGGTGGGAAGGTACACTGATTATGTAAGCCCCACATGAAGTTACAGGTCACCAAATTACATTGTCTTGACTATACTTTAGTGTGTTAGATAAGACACGACACGAGCCAAATGTCCGCCAAAAGACAAATCAAGCTAAGTTTTGTTAAACTGAACTTAATTACAACAAATTACTTTTGAATGATTGTTAAGCATCATTTAGGGTTTACCTCAAGGAGATCAAATAAATTGGACTGTTGTGTTTCGATTTGAACAAGCTGATTGCGGATCAAAGATAGGTCCTCAGAATCTTGGTGAACTGGATCAATATTCAAATTGGGTTTGCTTCCTTCAACTCCAGAACTTGTCATATCTTCAAGACATTGAGATTCAGGCGTCATCTCATCAGCTATTTCACAAAAAAGGACCCGTTTTGTTTCTTGTTTCAAAGATCTTGGTTTGATATCTTGAACCGCAGTAGTGTCAAGTTTCTGATCATTAGGCTTCTTGCGATCCAGCTTACGGAACATTGCTGGACCAGTTCTCCTGCTGGTATATTCAAATGAATTTCTTCTTGCGACACTGCTGGTGGAAGAACCAGAGGGCACAGTTCGCTGACTCGTTATTCGAGGTGTCCGTGGAGAATTTTGTATATCAGCTTCTGCCATATCACAGTATCACACGTCAGATCTCAAATTATTTGGGAATTACGACTGTCATCAAGAAAGCCCATAGCATACACATTTCAAAGTAAAACTTTTCAGATCAAAAAACCAAAACATTCTCAAATCAATAAACACAAATGCAGAATAACAAGGGTGGATTTGAGTTCCTTCACAAATTCTAACCAAAGGGGAAACTGCTAGATATATAATAGATCTGCGAATGTGATTCAACTTTAAACCAACAAACATATAATCAAGCATCAAATGTTACACAACAATGAACTTCTACCTTAGAAACTACAGATTTAAGAAACCTTCATACCTTTAGATGAATGTGATACCGGAGGTGGTGATACCTCCTCCGGCACATCCTGAATCGCATTCCAAGCTTCGATCATCTGATTCATCGTCTCCCTCACCCCTTTCACCTACACAACAATAAACACAATCAACGTAAACACACAATCACAATTCACAAGTCACAATTACAACCTAATTCATCAATCAGGAATCAAACCTTATCAAACTTTTTCGCCTCGAATGTCTTCAAGCAGGACGCCTTATACTCCGGCAACATATCCCCCTCCACAACAGCCAATTTCTCCAGCACCTCAGCTGCCCCTTTCCTCACACACCAATCATCACTCTTCACCACAAACTCAGTCATCATCTTCACCAAACTCCTCACACTCACCGCACTCAAACCACCACCACCGACACCAATCACACTCACCACCACCGTCAGCAACGCCGCCTTCGCCCTAAATCCATCACTCTTCAACAGCCTCTCAACCCTAGGCAACAACCTCCTCAAATAAGCCACATCCGGCTCCGGCGCGCCGTTGATAATAGAAGCCAAACACAGCGCCGCGCCGATCTGAGCGTTCAGATCCTGCTCCGTCACCAACGCGTCAACAAACGGCTTAGCCACCGACGTAAACGGCGGTTTGGTGACGTGAGCAGCGACGGAGCCTGCGGCGGCGATACAGGCGGTACGGACGACGGTGTCGGGGTCACGGAGACGACGGACGACGGCGGAGAGGAGTTTTGACAGATAAGGAGATAATACGTCGCCGTGAGCTTCGGATAATGTGGAGATTAGACGAATGCATTGTTTACGTACTGGAGATTTGTCGGAGGCGTCAGTAGCAGCGATCGATGAGAGAAACGGTGGAATTGAGTCGTGATTTAGGGCTTTGGCGATGGATTCGAGCTCTGTTGCAGCGGCGGAGTGTGTGTCGCGATCGGAGAGCTTGTTGAGGCATAGGAGGACTCGATGCTTGAAGGCTCGTGATGATGATTGCTGGTTGTTGGGAGTGTGTTTAGAGGGTGACATTGTGTAAGTGTTGAGAGAATGGAGGTTGTTTACAGTGGTTGTCGTGGTGGTGGTGGTTTGTCTGTGAACTCCGGCAGCATCGCCGGTGGTGTACGACGGAGGTCCGGTGAGGCGTCTGCAAGAAGATATATAAAGATTTGTTGTTGGTGAAGAGGATGAGACTTTAAGGGAAAACCGTGAAACGTCGGTTGTACTTTGCTTTTTTGTATGTGTTCTTTTTCTCTAAATTAAGTGGTTGTTTAGAAATACTAAAAAAGTAATTTTTTAATTTTTTAGGTAAAAAATCAAAATATTTCTTCAAAAAAGTTAAAAAAGTAAAAAAATTAGTTTTATAATTTTTTTAAGGGGTATTTTGATCTTTTTACCTCTCCAAAAGTCAAAAAGTTACTTTTTTTTAATTTGCCAAAATGCGCTAAATAAAAAAACTTTGAGGAAATAAAGAATATAGGAAAAGGAAATTCCAAAATTTTATATTTGTTTTGTTATTATTTACTTATGTATGATGAATAATTCAAAGGTTCATGTTATAATAAAAAATGTGTTTGATCTAAAAGTCTAAAAAGTATCGTGTGATTGACATATATCATTCTATTGGTTTAAAGAATAAGATATTTTGATCATTATGTCAAATATAATAGTTTATTATGTTTTATACATTAATTATGTCAAAAATCATTTCATTGTATATTATATTTTACATTATTTGTTATATGTATTAATCATTGTGTTTTACGTTTTAGACTATTTTATATTATTTTTGTCACTGTTACTATAGATTATATAAATATTTTACATTATTTGTTATATGTATTTTTCATTGTGTTTTACGTTTTAGACTATTCTGTATTATTTTTGTCATTGTTTCTATAATAAACTTATTACGTACATTATGTTTTACAATTATAAATACACGATGATATGTTTTCGCTTAAACTTATGGTGTTGAAGATAATATAATGTGTTATTTTGTCATTGTTCTTTATAGTTATCTAATTTTGTTATATATTATTGTGTTTTATAATTAAAAGTACACGATGTTAAATATATTTTTTAAAATTTTTGAGTGTTCAATATAACATAATGACAATAAAGAAGGGCAATGAGACATTATGTTTTTTATTATTGTTTTTAGTGTATTAGATTAATCAAATGTTACTTTATTATTGTGTTTTACATATTAGAAATACACAACAATGTTATTTTACTATTATATTTTTTAAAAATTTATCATTATATAAAAACATAATAATATTCAAAAAACAAAATAACTAACAAAAGATACAATGAGTTGTAATAAATACACAATGACGAGACGTGAGCTTAAAAATGTAAAAAGTAATTATCTTTTTATATAACAATATTGTACTCATTTTAAATATCAAAAAACGCTCGTTTTTATGGTGTAATTTTTATAAAAAAATGACGCAGTATAAAAAATTAAGGAACTTGCAAAAAGTCAACAAAAGTTATTATTTCTAAAATATCTCTTTAACAAGATTTTTCAATCTCAACTATTGATTAAAGAAATTAATAGTTGAGATTACTTCTTACACTTTTTAGTTTAAGCATCATTTTTATTTGAAACTTTCTCTAATTCAAAATATATAGGTGAATATATGTTTTATAAAGAAAAGGTGGTTTGTAAATAACATGTATTCTAGTAAATTATGAGTCTATCATGTCTTACACATTAGTACCGTAATCGTCACAACTAGGGGTGTTCAACGGCGGTGTTTGGTTTAATCGGTTTTGTTTGTTTGGTTATGAAACTTATTGAAGCAAACCGTTAACTGAACAAATAAGAAATTGGCATAACCAAGCATAATTCAATTGATTAAGCGATTATTATTCGGTTTATTTGAAAAACCGAAGCAAATAGCTAAGATTTTGTGTTGTTGTTAACCAAACCAAAAAATAAATTCATAGTATGAACATGATTTGATTTTCAAATTTTCGGTTTTTAAACACCCTTACTCACAATCTTTCTTTGATCGTCTAAGGTGGTGTTTGATTTTCAAATTTTAGGTTTCAAACTGTTTGTTTTTTGGGAAGACATTTCATTAAAAAATGTCTTCTCGTTCTCTTCTTGGAAAAATCCCAAACCTACCTCTTTTCTCTTCTTCCAACCTCTTCATAATGAATAAAAATCTAAACACAACACATATTCCCCCATCGGTCTCTCCATCCTCCATCGCCGATCTCCCCCCATCAGGTTGAAGATGAACAGAAAGAAACGTGTGAATTCAAGGTAAGAATTCGTGTGTTTATGGTGTTCTTAACTGGTTTTATCCTCGGTTGTATGCTTATGTGTGTTTATGTGTGTTCGGGTGTGTGTTTTAGCTGTTTGAGCTTAATTTGCAAACGGGTTTGAAGAATTCTTACCCAAAGAGCTGCAAATGTGAGTTCTAGAACCCCTTGTTTATATGTTTTTAACTATTTTGGGGCTGGAAATGCATGTATGAATATTTTTATAAAGATGGGTTTTATACCCGTATGTATGTATGTGTGTATGTTGCGGGTGGGGTTTGATTTTGGGCTATGTATGTGTTTGATGCTGTTATGGTTGTGTTTCTATGGCTTAGAATGTAAGATTTAAACTTAGAACATGATAGATGGTGTTTAGGGACCGAATTATGATGTTAAGTGTGTCCTAAGCTGCTCATGCGCCTAAACAATAGCTCATACGCCCAAACAGTAGCTCATACGCCCAAACAGTAGCTCATACGCCCAACCATAAATAACTACTCAAGTGTTCCTAATGCGGGTAAACAATAAGAAATGCGGATGAACAATAAGAAATGCGGATGAACAAAAGAAATGCTGAAGAACATAAGAAAAACGGATAACCCTCTGAGTCTAACTCATCCGCATTTGCTAATGCGGATGAGCAAGAGGAAATGCGGATGAAGGTTATGCGACTAGAGGAAATGCGGATGAAGAGTCTGTCACACCCCGATCGGCGGCGGAATCATCGGGGCGGACGAATGTGAGACGATTGTTCATAGCACATGGAACTAATTAAGTTGAAATAATAATAAATTTCATTATTCATTAAACATTACAAGACAATTAAGTAATTACAAAACAATCAAGATACAACTAGTAACATAAGACTTTCAATTAATTTAGGTCCAAGTCCTATATGAGCACAAGAAGATCTTCAAGCATCAAACCTGAAATTGTAAGGCATCATTCCCGGGACGCTTACAGTTGAATCCTTATCACACATAAAACATATAATTACATTTGTATTTCATAAAGCATCGTAGCGGAAACATTTAAAAATGACATTTCATTTCAATATAGTAGCTTTTGCAAAACAATACATCGTTAATCAGTTACAAAATACAATGCTGCATTACATCACAAAAGTATTATATAAATGGATGTCATTCCAAAAGAGCTGACTAGCCACCTCGTGTCATCCTCAGCAATCATTACCTGCCAACTGGAAACACATCAAAGTCAGCGTTGCTGAGTGAGTTCTAGTTTTATAAAATAAAACATACTTTACTTTCATTAAAAACCGTTCGTTACTTCTGCATGATCACACATCATACGTACATATAGATAATTTCATTATTATCTTCTTCCTTCCTTCATTCATCTTTACATCTTTTCTTGCGCATCTGATATCTTCCGTACCAATACCATGTGCTACACCTCGAACTATATGGCTACTGGGCCGAAGTCTATAAATAGACAGCTAAACATGGTGCCGCAGTACCAGGGGTAAGCGGTAGAGATTCTATACAAATGGTTGATCACAAAGAAAGACCCCGATGTGCATCCTCCCCGGGTAGCGAACCCGCACACCGTTGGGCTAACACCTTATAATTAGCGTGTCTCAATATCCAATGCTTGCAAGACTTTCATTTCTTTCATCATTCATTAATGCACGCATTCATCATGTTCCACTTTTCATTATCTTCCACTTTACGTTACGTAATACTTCATTTCATTCATTAACATAACACGTAAAGCCACAGGAAAGATAAACATACATCATAATAAGGAACATAACATACATAGTCATTACATCATACAGGGCAACATCATACATACATAACATGCATAATCGTGCAGCATTATCATCATGCCCAACATGCTCTCTAAGGCCTCAATAGTCATCTTACATGAACTTACGGAAACCTTTACGTCAAAACTTACATCTGCACTTTCCCCTGAAAGTCAGAAGTCAAACTACACTTTCCTTCGGGTGCAACAGCCCTATTCGGGCGTATGGACACCCTTCAGTTGCCTGGCCTCCATGCGACTGAACCTCATTCGAATAGACCTCATGTGGATGAACACCAATGTGGATGAACACCCAAGCGAATGGAACTAATGCGAATAGACCACATGCGAATGAAACTAATGCGGATGAGCACTTATGCGAATGGACCCTCAGTCGCATGACACCCCATGCGACTGGCCCCAATCGTGCGAATGAACTCTCAATCGTGCGAATGAACCCTAATCATACCTCATTCGGCCGTAGGGCCTCCATTCGGTCGCCTAGCCCTAGCTGGTGCAGAATGCAGTTCATCCCGAATCTCATCTGTCATTTTCGACCTCCAAGCTCATCCAAACCCATTCTAAGCTCAAATCAACCATCCTAAACCTTAGGAATGCATACCACAACACCATTCAAGCACACACAAGCTCACAAGCAAGGCTCAAACGAATCATACACACACATACACATACACATACACAAACGAGTCAAACATGAACACACTCAAAAACCCGATTTTCAGATGTGTTCCAGCCCCAAATAATTCAAAAACATTTAAAGGAGGGGTCCTAAAACTCACACAAACGACCACAACGAGAAGAGCTTCGATTTGACTCGCTTCTCAACGATTTTGGCTCACTCGAACCAACCCGAACCAACTTTTCTCTCTTTTTCTCTTTTTTCTATCTTCTCCTCTTTTTTTGGCTGAAAATGTGGGTGTAGGGAGAGGGTAATGGCTGCCCTCTCCCTTTATATACCCCCACTTACCCAACTTTCTCTCGTTGGCGAGTTTGGTCCCTCGACTTTGACTTTATTTCTTTTTTTCATTCGTCGACTTCAAAATAAATAAATAACCGGGTGTTACAAGTCCAACCCCCTTAAATAGGTTTCGTCCCCGAAACATGTTATTCCTTGAACAAACGTGGATAATGTTGTCTCATTTCTTCTTCAGTCTCCCATATTGACTCGGATCCCTTCCTGTGCTTCCACTGTACACGCACAAGAGGAACCACTTTATTTCTCAGTCTTTTCTCTTTTCGATCGATGATTGCCACTGGTTGCTCCACATAATTGAGCCGTTTGTCTACTTCAATATCTTCCAATGGAACAATCATATCTTCGTCTGCCAAGCACTTCCTTAGATGAGATACGTGAAATATCGGGTGAATTCCACTTAACTCATCCGGTAACTCCAGTCTATAGGCCACCTCTCCTACTCGAGCAACGATTCGGAAATAGCCTATGTATCTCGGGCTCAACTTGCCCCGCTTTCGAAAACGAATGATGCCCTTCCAAGGTGAGACCTTCAGCATAACCCGGTCACCCACCGATTGTAACATGAGTTTGACTCAGTCGCACAACTGAACACTTAGTCGTGCGAATGAATCAACCGCATGGCTCAATCGCATGACTGAACCATGCTAATGGTTCAGTCGTCCGAATGAGAAACCCTAACCTATAAATACCACCTAATTCGTGGAAAAAACAAAAGCATTGAATACATTTCGACTCCAAACGTACCCTAGCCGTCCAGAGACCTCTAAGAACCTGTTCCAAGTTCATAGATCGCAGTAGATCGATCCCTAATCATTCTTAACGTTTAGATTCAATACATAATTGTTTCTACATGCGTTCTCACTGATTGGATCGCCAATGAAATAGGATTCCGCACTATTTGATTCGGTATACACGTTAATCAGTTAGTATTTCGTTCAATACACGATCCTAACAGTTGACCTCATGAACCTTCAATTGTCAGGATGCATAAGCTATAACCTTTCCTCTCTACATTAACACACACCCCAACCCTGATAAGAAGCATCAGAATAAACCACCAGATCTTCACTTCCATCGGGTAATGACAGAACAAGAGCTTGAGTCAATCTCGCCTTCAATTCTTCGAATGCCTTCTCTTGAGCTTGACCCTATACAAACTTCACATCCTTCCGAGTCAACTTTGTTAGTGGAGAAGCAATCTTAGAAAAGTCTTGGATAAACCTTCTATAATAGCCCACCAAACCCAAGAAGCTACGAATCTCGGATGGCGTCTTAGGAGACTTCCATTGCATCACTGCCTCCACCTTAGTCGGGTCCACCATAATCCTATCAAGATTCACCACATGACCCAAGAATTGGACCTCGTGCAACCAAAACGCGCACTTGGAGAACTTGGCGTACAACTTCTCCTTTCTCAACGTCTCCAAAACCTCCGGAATGTGACTGACATGCTCAAACTCGCTCTTCGAATAAATCAGGATATCATCAATAAACACAATCACTGATTTATCCAACATCGGCCGACACACCCGATTCATCAGATCCATAAAAGCAGCTGGCGCATTGGTCAAACCAAAAGACATGACAAGAAACTCGTAGGGACCATAGCGCGTGCGAAAAGCTGTTTTAGGGATATCTTGCTCCTTCACCTTCAATTGATGGTAACCAGATCGAAGATCTATCCTTGAAAACCAACTGGCACCCTGAAGC
>BJCM01079867.1:0-12233 GCA_018326385.1 Flaveria bidentis
TATATATATATATATATATATATATATATATATATATATATAAACAAAAGCTCGTTTAGGCTCGTGAGCCAGCTCGAGCTCGATATCTGAAACTTGAGTTCGAGCTCGTTTAGTAAACGAGCCAAAATATGAGCTTGAGCTTGGGCTCGGGCTCGTTTAAGCTCGGCTCGATTCGAGTCGATCTCGAGTAGCTTGCGAGCCGGCTTGGCTCGTTTACACTCGTAGACTAGAGGGTCGATACAAAAACCACATGAGATAAAAACATTGCATGTTGTGCTTACTAAAGGGTATGTATGTATGCATGTATCAATATATGTTATAGTTATGTAGGTGGTGTTACTTACTGCAGTTTGAGAAGGCACAAATAATAAGGACCTTTTCAGTGCTTAATTGTTCATAAAGAAAGATGCTTGATTGCTGTTGTTGGTGTATCAGATAGACAGATGTTGGTTGCGTCTGTCCTGCAACTATATTAATATTAACAAAAATGAAGGTGCTTCTGCATTTACAATGCTCGGGTGTGCTGACAGGGATGGCCAAAAAAGTTCAACCACATTATGTTTTTTTTAACAAATAACAATCACCACCTCCGGCGAAAGGGTGTAAACAAGCCGAGCACGAGCTCAACCGAGTGACCGACCCTCTTCACTTAGGTTATAAGAGAAGAGAACGACTTTGATACGTTTGAGCCTATGTGTGAAGCAATATTATTTTCTAGGTTCGTATGTGTTCTTGTTTCTTAACATGGTTTCTAGGAAGAAAGAAACAGAGTTCGAACAAACTCAGTTTTAACAAAACTTGTATCACAATGTAGGAAAACTAAACAATATAGGGTACTTAGATTTTTTTCAAAAAGTTAAATATACCAAGTTAGAAGAAATTATGAAATTACTCTATAATTAGTTTTCATGGCAAATGAATAGTACCATGGGTATTTTAGGAATTTCATTAAATGCTATCATTTAGACTTTAAGTATTATTAAGAGGCTTTGGTTTCTGCTTAAACCTAAATTTAGCTGGAAACGAGTCGGGTTAGATGTAAAATAATTTCATTCGGCAACATAAATTCGAGTTATTTCATGTTTTTAGGTAAAATTTAATAGGTTAAACTACCAAACAACCCTTTATGTGCAAGACACGTGACTTGACTTAATGACCAAATTTAATTCTATTAGAGAAAATGATGAAAAGTGCAACTTTTTAAAATATAAATAATGTTTACAATAATTTCTTTAGTTTAAATATGAGTTCTGAAATTTACTACGAACCTAAATGACGAAAAACGTAATTTACTGTAATTATTTTTTTCCAGGCAATGCTCTTCTCGGGTAAATAGGTATTTGATGTATATAGAGTGTTTGAAAACTTAAGTTTTGTTTCTCACATTAGATCACACTACATGATAAATTAATTATATAAGGGCTAATAATTATATATAACTAGAAAGCTTACCCGCGCGTTGCAGCGGGGCCCTTCTACGTGGATATTTACAATTCATTCGTGTTTCATATGTTAAAATGTTACAAAGCTAAGAACAAAAGTGAAGTTACCATCCTAAAATCCAGAATGAGGATAGAAGTTACCACCCTAAAGGTATAATCCCTTTAATTTGACCATCTAAACATATTCTAGATTTTAAATAAAAAATAGCTCATTTCATTTCATGTCATTTGATTTTCTCATTAGGGTGGGAAGACCAGCCAACTTAAAGCCAATCACCATCAAGACCAAAAACTTCAATCATTTTTTCCTCAAATCCCCTCTTAGGTAAAAATACATTGCAACACTGTAAAATGTTTTTATTAAATTTACCATTTGAGTTATTTTATTGTTAATAAAATTAAGCAACAATAACTCTTTAAATTAAAATATTAAGCTTGTTTTCATTGTTTTCGTCATCATCTTCTTCTTCATCATCTAGCATTACATTTGAAAACTAAGCCACAATAAATACACGAAATCATTCAAATCAGGTTAGTAAAAAATATAAAATTAAAATCTAAGGAATTTACCTTGAGGGCATCTCTACTGCAATAGCTTTTGTTCAAAACTATAGCCCACAAAACTATTTCTTGCGTTCGTACTTTTAGTTACGTGGCGGCACAAGTCTGGTCAAATATAAAAAGTTTTCGTGCATATTTTTATATACGGTTTAAGATTATCTACATTTTGACATTCGCTTACGTTTTGACTTAAATTTTATTCCGAAATAAGTCGTGTTTAATATAAAATGTTTTCGTTTGACGATATAAATTTTAGTTACTTTATGTTTTCAATATAAATTTAGTTAAGAAACAAGTTGGGATGATTGTAATCTATATAAATTTAGTTAAGAAACAAGTTGGGATGATTGAAATCTATGTGCTTTTTTTAATGTATGTTGTGACTTGGTTTATGTTTCAACATAATTTTGTTTGGAAAAGAGCCGGGTCAAGTATAATATGTTTTCGTTCAACGATTTAAATTCTAGTTACTTTATGGTTCAACGTGAATTCAGAGACAAGTTTTCGATAGTTAGTCAATAATTTATCGCGTAACGTAAGATGCCGCCGTAATATGTAGATGGTAAAGACTATTTAATTATTAAAGTAAAAACTAAAACAATATATTCAAATTGATTATATAAGACACCCTCTCATGTGAGAATGGTACCTCATGCCATCTCATTCACACATGCTGATTCAACTAACGGATCATCTAAGATAGAAAAACACAACTTAAAATTTTGCTTAGAAGCCATCATCGTCATTTACTTGAAATGGAAAAAATTTTCTATAGCTCAAACTTGACTAGTGAGCAGTCAATAATCTCACTAGTTAAGTCACTCTTGATAAACTTGTTTATTATTTATTAATTTATTAGTTGATTAAATACTAGATTATATTATACAAATACTATTATATTAATACAAATGTTATGTTTGTTTAGACTAATAAATCTAATAAATTTTGGTTAGGGTTGTTCCTGAGATTTCAGGTGCCCGGTGTAACTAGCAAACATAATCCCCCAAAAACATATTATATAATTAAAAGACATTAAATAGTACGATAAAAATTGTTTATAAACAAACATAATAAAATTGTAGCATCAAAATGGCTTGTGTTAAATGAGTTGAGATGGTTAAAATTATAAAGTTTATCAGGTTTAATTAAGTTAGAAATTTAATTTAAAATTTAGTTTTTTATAGGTTTTCTTTTATAATAAATTTATATATAAAAAATATATAATAACTTTTAGAAATTTGGGCCCTTGGCCCTGTGTGATCGTACACCCGAAACACCTTCAGAGCCTCGCCTAAAGGGCTGTTTGGCAACCTCTTAATCAGGCTTTTAATGGTTCAGATGTCTGAATGGTTCAACACTTAATGGTTCTGACTGTTTGTTTCGCTAGCACATGTCTGAATGGTTCTTCTGAATGGTTAAACATTATACTGATACTGAATGGTTAAGAGGTCTAATGCTGAATGATTAAGACATATTATCTAAAATAGTCAGACATTTGTCTTTGAATAGTTAAATTATATACTAGCTCTTAATGGTTCAGATCTCTTAATGATTCAGCACTTAATGATTCAGACTTCTTATTGGTTCAACACTTAATCATTCAGAAGTTGTCAAACAACCCCTAAGTTAGTGTACGAATTATACCCAAGCTTTAATCAAGATGTAATGAGTGATTGGTTTGGTTTGATGATAACATGTTAAATACCACACTCAAGTATAATATACAAATTCGTGTAGAGTTTTCGACAATTATACAAATTAGATTAAAGAGTTATCAAAATTGATGTACCAACACTAGTTGAAGTCTCAATCTCAACTACCCATGTACAAAAGCTTCATGTCTAAGTAATTGTTTTTTTATGGGCTGGGGTGTAAAGGAGAATATATAGTAGAAAATAGTAAATATCATATCAGATATCAAACATATCTCCCATACGGTCATAATCTAAGATATGATTACTCGCTGAAAACCCACCACAACGTAACCCTAGCCGACGACGTTAGGTTCATGACTTCATGGGTAAAAAAAAACACCAACCTCAACATCATAACGTTTATCATCCACATCCAAAATCATATCATTCGACTTAAAGCAAAAGGGTTCAAAGTGAGAAACAAAAAACGTAAAGAAGACACAACACATCGTAAGTCCGCCGCCGCTGTAGATGGTACCCATCTATTTCTTTGTTTCTCGTGAAAGCAAAATGTTTAAAACGATACACATAGAACATAATAAGCCACCGTAAATCCAAATTTACAAATTTACATACATGAGAATAGATGAAAAAGCCAAAATAATAACCTTCTTGTATCGGCCTTTCTACTATATAGTGAGTGTACATCGCATGATCTATATATTTTTTTCTTTGATTGCTTTAGAGTTGGGGGTCTCTCTAGAAATAGGCTCGCTATTTACTATGATAGATGTAAGGTTTGTCTATATCTCACACTTCCCAGAACTCGTCAATGGTTTGTTTATTGATAAGATTTACTAGACTTGGTTGTGGTTATGGTATTGGCTTTTTACTCGTACAACATTCATAGTAGTTTTTTTATTTTTTATGAGAATGCATGTCTTATATTATGGGGATGGTTATGAGTAGAGATGAAAGAAAATACAACTGTTTATATATATATTTGGGGAAATACGATACAACCCCTAAAGATTTTAATATTTTTGAAAATGGTTATGATAATAAATATATAAAAATATAATATTAAATTGAATTGAAAAGAGAAAAAATAATGTACGTATTAGTATAAATATAAAAATGGGGACGGAAAAACAAATGTGAATGCTTTTAAAGTGGTAAAATATACACACTTTAAAATACGCCTACATAAAAGTATTATAAAAGTATTTTGAACAATGCTAATATGATATTCAAAATCATAAGCTAACGTGATTATAAGTATTTCATTTAATAATAACTACGTTTTTAGTGTGTTATAGTTAGTTACATTTTTTTCTAACAACGTAACAATAAAAGCGAAAATTTTAGTACTGTAATTTTATGATTTAACCTATTATTATGATGCCTGCATTCTTAAATAAAAAATCACACCCGTTATCTACAAAAAAAATTAATATTCAGTGGTAAATAATGACATTTGCTAATGATAAAATGTTTAGATTTTTAGATGTTTATGAACTTGAAGAACTTTTTTTAACAATCATTACTAAGCAAAACTCTAGTAATAAGTAATAACAAAGTTTTTCTCCCTAAAGCTCTTTTTTTTCTTGGATCGTGTATGTCATTTCTATTTTTTTCATAGTATCATTTATTTGTTATCATAGTTTCCACACTCCTCTCTAATTCAACCCTGCATCAGGTGCTCTATCAGGGTCTTATGTTTTTCGGCTTGTGCAATAAAGAGACAGACGTGCAAAACACATTATTTTTTATAGATGTTACGTGATACAGATTACTGATGTTATTAAGCTATAGCTTCTCTTCAAATACCAATCAAATTTTCAACACACCAATCACTTTTGCACTTGTGTGCACTCACTTTTATATTATGAGCTTTGTTATTGTGTGCAAACCCATACATTGTGAATTGTTGACACAATAAATGAAATCGTATATTAGAAAATAAACAAGTAATGTCCATCCTTTTTGTTTTAGTATTTGTTATGCGTTCATCCGTCCTCAAACTTTGTGTTTTCATTGTTGTTTTCAGGTTAGTCGTGTTATAGATATTAACAAATAACAAGCAAATTAGGCTCACATTTGACTTGATGCAATATGATTCAAGTGGTTTATGAGTTTTATTACAATGAACATTTGAGTGGTGGGTTTCTCTTGGAATAATAGTCGGACAGGGTTATCAACGTTGTCTGTGTTCGCATACATGGGTGACTTTTCACTAATAGGTTTACTTGGGTGATCAGGTTTAAAAATTATTCATTGACCGTTCAAGAAATATAAAATACAAAAGTGAACATCACGCGGGTATGTTTGGGACAACCAAGTATAGGTGCATATAAAGACACTAAAATTAATATAAAAACAAAGAAACATGAAAAAATTTAAAAGAAAACCAAGAAACAAGAAAAAACTAAAAGGAAATAAAAAGACAAAAAACAATCAAATAATCAATATTAAAGAAATCTTAAAGTGAAAAAAAACATTTCATAATTGTAACTTTTTCTCAATATAATGCACACAATAATATATACTATAATATCTGTCCCATGCAGAAAACAAGAAGAAAATGAAATAAAAAAGTAGCTTTTATCTCCAAATTAGGTCGATCACAACGCCTCACTTTTCTTTGTACAAGGGCAAATCCGTCATTTCACCTAACCAATTTCATGGGAATTTCCCCCAACAAGAAGCATCTTCCCTCCCACCATTAAGCAAAAAGACCATTTTGCCATCGTCCGTGTGAAATTGTCAAAATTCCAAAAGCCCACAATCTCCAATTTCCATGAAAACATCTAATTGAATAGGTCAACTTTCTCTTCATATATATATATATATATAATCCATACATCAATTCACAATATCATCATCAACAATCTATACTCCCTTATTCCCTTCACTCTCTCTTTAAAATCCCTATGGCGGCATTGAATAATAACCGCTTCGAGTTTCAGGATCATCTACCTTTGATTGAGGAGAGGCTTGGCGGCGATGGTCTGATCGAAGAGTTATGTAAAGGATTCCAACTGTTGATGGATGCTGATAAAGGTGTGATCACGTTTGACAGTTTGAAGAAGAATTATTCGCTTTTGGGGCTTCAGGATCTCAGTGACGATGATTTGTTGAGTATGTTGAGGGAAGGAGATAATGATGGAGATGGCGTGCTCAATCAAATGGAGTTTTGTGTTCTTATGTTTAGATTAAGCCCGGATCTGATGGACCAGTCAGAGTTTTTGTTAGAAGAAGCTCTTCAACATGAAACATGAGTCGTAATATTAACACTAACAATTTATACTGTATTACATCTAATGATAATTATAATGATCTATGTTTTGTTATGAATATATATTTTTAACTACCAGGAATATCTTGCAAATTATTGAAGTTGTACTTTTACGCGTTTTGAGTTTCGTTAGTTTCTATATATTTTTAACAATATTCGTCAACTTTATTAACGTTTGACAATTGAGGGCGTTTTTTGTTTATGATGGACTACCTTTAAAAGAAACATATGAACAATGGGCCTTGATTTGGGCCTTAGACTTTATCGTAAACAGAAATTAGGGCCTTACTGTGCAGACTTGGGCTAGTACATATTCTTATGGGCTGGGTCACATGCTTTATAACGGGCTTTGATTTAAGCAGCTCGTATTTCTTATGGGTTTCAACTTTTAACCTAACTAGAAGCGCACCTTTAACCTAACTAGAAGGGTGCTCGCGCAATGCAACGGTACAACATTTTATATCCGGCACGTGTTTTTAATTTTTTTTATTTTTATATTAATTTACAAAGTTTATTATATTTTTTCTAATATAAAATTTAAAACATCAAATAAATAGATTTTGCATTACAACTTGTACATTTACGCATTAACTTATTATACTTTACAAAATAGAGATCGGCTAAACAAAGAATTTACACTAAAATATTCAAAAAATACACATTTACGATTGTAGTATCAAAATTTTTTTAAACATGATAGATTAAATGATATAATAGGATCCTTAAAATAAATTAAGTTTTTTTGGTTTATTAATAGATAATGTAAAATTTTATATAATTTAAGTAAGTATAAGATTATTTTAAAATACCATTCTTATATTTTTTATATATAGTATTAATTATCATGATAATTACAGATAATCAAAATGATTATTTAAGCTTAAAAATGCAATTGGTAAAGACTTTTCTTACCAATATTATGATTCGATTTAAATTATTTTATTTTTTCTTAACATGTAAGTTCTCGTGAGATGGTCGAAATTATCTAGATCTCAAACGAGGGAAATGTAACTCGATTGATCGACGCATACGTGGGATAAAAGGTAAAGAAATGGGTGAAGAGCTCTTAGAAGACATAAGCAATTTGTTTTCTTTATTTATTTATTATTTTAGTTTAATTTAGATTGTTGGTTTCTTATCTATTTTAGTAAAATATAAAATTCAAGTTATTTCATCTAAAATTAATATTTTAATTTGCTTTTCACTTCATTTCGACTTCTAGGTAATATGTCATTCTCCAATAACTTAATATATGATTAATAACATATAATTTGTTAGATTACACATTTACACTAATCTATACAACTCTTAAGTACTAGAAGGTTGATTCAATATATGTATTATACTCGAATAAGATATTGTATAACAAAGGGATTTGGTTATCACTTATCTCAAGTCAAAATTGGGTTGATGGTGATTAATAATGATTAGCCAATGCATACTTACTGATGGAGGTCAACAACAACAACTGCAAATGCCAGTCGATTCTTTTTTTTTTTAAACCGAAATTGGTTCTTATTTTTGTTGGAAAGAAAATGTTTTCTAAGCATTTTTTGGGTCTTGTAATGCCTGATTGTTATTAGTGAAATCTCCTTAGAATACTGTGTTTACATTGTCACAATCTATAAGTAAAAGATTGATGATACTACCAAAGCTATTAGAATTTTCTCACAGTGGTGGGTTTCCTTTTCGATGACATTCCTAGGTGAGTTAGACCTGAAGCTTTAAACTCAATATGATGGTTGATATCTCATATTAGGAAAACTTGTTCGTGTATTTGGGATAAAAATATTGATGATATTCACGAACCTCATCAGAGTGAAAGAAAGCAAAACCTTAAACGCGAAACAATGAAGATATTTTCCATGCCGACTTTATACAAGAGAGTAAACAAACATGGCTAGAGCAAAGGCCAACAAGAGGCCTAGCGTCTAGGAACGATGTGAGGAAGAAGAAAAGAGAATAGATATATTACAAACGCAAGACTACAGGAGGAAAAGATCGATGACCAAACATATATTTATTTTTTTTAAATAGTAATTTAAATATTACTAATTATTAACTTTTTAATGTATCAATGGTTGTACGATGAGCATAAAATGTTGTATAATTTTTTTGTTTTTCTTGTAAAATTTTATTTTAAACACAATACTTTTAAGTTCTCTACAATTTAACACCAATAATTTTTCACTTTTTAACTTTAGTATTTTGTACTTTTCATCTTTTATAAATTTTTCGTTTTACCTTTTTGTCTAAATTGTGAGTTAACACGTCGTAACCGTGCTCGTGTGGTTTAACGTTGTTACGTCTATTTTTTTCATTTAACGGTCGCCACACAACGTGCGAGTTCTAGATCGACTTTGTTATTGTTTTTAATGTTTTACTTTTCACGTGTGTTGTTCAAGGGTTTTACGTATATTTTCAATTCGGTTTTATTTTTTCATTTTTTTATTTCTTTTTTAATACGAGTTTTTTTTTTATGTTGGTGGTCGCTGACGACGGTGTACCGTTGATGCTACTTTTGGAACGGTTTTACGCCCCTCTCGCAACGCGAGGGCTTAATACTAGTTTTTTTTTAATTATCATCTATCAACTTGCACGTATTAATTAAGATTTGAGAGCTAGAACTTAAAAAAGAAAAATGAAAATAAGATGGAAGAGAAAAATAAACATTACTTGACATATTAATGTTCTTAGTTTAACATTAACTTGCATTCATACACATTTAATGTAGAGGTGTTTCCATTTTCTAAACAGTATAGTTTTTCTTACTCATGTACCCTAACTTCGCTTTTAATTTAAAATACTTATGATGAGTTTGACCCGTTGTTACGACCCCTCTAAATCTATACTAATAAACCTTTATATTTTTTAACACATGTTATTATCACATTCACTCTCTCATTTATTTTCCTGCCTAAACTAATTATTTCATTTAAAAAAATCAAATAACTAGTTTTCAGTTTTTTCTTTTTTTCTCTCTATATTATAAATTTAAGTTCTTATTAAATCAATAATATTAAAAGACATTTTTTATTTAATAAAAACTAAATACTTTGATTAAAAATACACGTTTTCAAAAATAAAAATTTTCTAAAACTATGATTTTTTTAAAACAACGAGAATTTTTTATAATAACGAAATTATTTTAAAATCATTCTTTTTATATATAAAATAATTTTATAAAACAAACCCGAAGTCTTTAAACAACAAGATAAAAAATGATATTTTTATCAAACCAATATTTTTTTATAATGAAAGTTTTAGAAATAATATAATATTTTATCAATTAATCACACTAACTACTTATACGTAATTTCAGTTATATCTTATATCAAAATAATATTTTACGGATCCTTATTATTCATTAATAACTATTTGATATTTTTTTAATTAACCCGTGTAATACACGGGGTTGTACCCTAGTTTTAAATATATTTCTTCTATGTAAAATAATTTATTGTTTTGATCATTGTGTGTGTACATATAAGGTGCTATCGTTATACTTATATAGCCACAAGCCCACAACTACTAACTTCGGCGCTAAGCGTAGAATGTGCTGCTATACGCGTACAAGTCATTGAGCTGCGAGTACAAGTACGTTGTGCATGTTTTGGTTATTATTATTATCTTTTGTTTTTAACAACCTGCGATCTTATTATGTTTCCTTTTCTATTTTTTTCTTATAACATTTTTTTGAATTTGTTCTGATTTCTAAAATTTTAAAAATTTTCTTTCTTATTGTTTATAGAATTTCTCACATAATAATTTGCATTATTTTATAAATTTGTTTTGATTTTTTAAACTTTTCTTTTACTTCTTTCTGTTAACATTTTGTTTTTCAAATACGCGTACAAGCCTTGGCCACTAACCAATCTCTTAATTTCAATTTTTTTTTTATAAAAAAATGGGTTTTTATTTGAGATGATGGTGACAAGGGGTGAAAATCTTGACCGATTTGGATTTAAAGGGATCCCGCCTCTGGTAGGGGCGGTGTCTATGAACCTGTGATCGAGTGTTGTGATGTGACATGATGCTGCAGTTTGACCACTTTAATATGAAGAACTCGCCCTTAGTAAGGGCGGGTTCTCAAATCTCAATCACACATTTAACCTACTCACTAACTATTTATAACGCAACCGAATTCAATCAGATATGCATTCGATTCACACTTTAAAAAACTAATCATTATCATGTCTCGGCCTTATTTTCTACAAATATATTAGGATGGTGATATTTCATTCGAAAATGGAAATATCATATGTGATGTTTCTACTTGATGTTCAACTATTATTCTTCGTAATAGAGTTTCATATGAAGAGTTTGTAGATTTGATTTATATCATCACCAGGTTCAAAAAGAGTATTATAATTTTAAGTTAAAATTATATTACTCATATGTTGGTTTCTTTTAAAGTTCTAAAATTTTCAATGACTCAAATCTAGATGTTTTGTATTATTTGGGAGAAAATGTTGAAAATTTTCAAGCAAATGTTTATGTTATCATTGAGCCAAAAATGTATGTACAACAATCCAATTATATGGATCCCGTACGTGGTTTCTCTGTATCTCAAGCACTCGATCCGTCAAGAAATTCTTATGATCAAGGCAATACAAGATCGCATGATTATCAAGCCGGTCCGTCAACCAATTCTCATCATCAAGTTGATGATGATAATGGAGGTTTTGATAAGTCGGATGACGGTCGTTCATGTTACACCCCGACTGAAGTCGGAATCATCGGGGCGGACGAATGTGAAACGATTGTTCATAGCACATGGAACTAATTAAGTTGAAATAATATTAAATACCATTATTCATTGAACAATACAAGTCAATTAAGTCATTACAATACAAAAATATAAACAACAACATAAATGGTTTAATTTATCTAAGTCCAAGTCCTATATGAGCACGAAGATATCCACAAGTATCAAACCTGAAACATGTTAAAAATAAAGAGTCAACTTTAAAAATTGGTGAGTTTCTATGGTTTAAACACATGCATACATATACATATGTAAAAAGAGTTACAAGTAGCAATTCATGTCCATGGTTATGAGTTAGCAAGCTTATAGAACACATACAGTTACAACCAAACCTCGACTTGATTACAAGTATATATGATTGGCTAAGTGTACTTGGTTCCCATGATGAACAAGCATACGTCATCAGGAGCCGACAATACATCGGCTTTAGCACCAAATAGGCTTGTCAGGCCCAAAGATCTAAGATATCGCCAGGCTAGCAATAGTTAATGATTGTAAACAAAATATGTATCTCATATAAGACTTACAAT
>BJCM01079872.1:0-28568 GCA_018326385.1 Flaveria bidentis
ATATATATATATATATATATATATATATATATATATATATATATATATATTTATATACATAAACGGATAATCAAACGAATGTGTTCATTTTGCTTTATGAGTTTTAAGAGATGAGTGAGATACAATAATTGGTATGATATAAAACTCACTACTACTCTCTTTACTTTTTCTTTTTTCCTTCTTTACGGCTCTTCCTTACCTTCTAATTAATCTTGATATATTGTTGTTCCAATGAATTCAAGTATTTAAATAGAAAATATAAAAACTATGCTATTAAATTCTGATATTTTGAATTAATATTTGTGATTATATTGAATTTACATGAAAACAATTCTCAGAGACCAAAAATGGACAGAGTCCTTCAACACTCACCATTTGACTGCAACTTTATCAGTTAATGTTTAAAGAATTTCTTTAAAATGTATTTATAGGTTGGTGATAAGAGTTTTAAGCCATCAAAAAAGCTAAAGAATTTACTTTCTCCAATAGGGAAGTAGGATAGTAGAATCAACTACTATAAGAAAATTCAACACTATGAAAAGTCTAAAAGTTAAGGTTGATTGAACCTCTTTTTACAATAGTATAATTCATCAAACCGCTTGCAATCGAAACCGGTTGATATCAAGTTCTTAGAATGACACGCCAGTTAGAGAATTAGTTTTAGATCATAACTGAGCTCACCGACCTATACTCGCCCTAAAACATGTTGGCTATTGTTTTTTCTGTAAAAAGATCCTTTTAAGAATGTGTATTAGGTTTCCAAAAAGGTTGTGCCAATAGTGTGTATCACCTACTACTCGTTGACACGGTGTACCAGCCACAACCATCGACACCACCTACACAGTTAACACCGCCGACACACCAAGATGCTATACCTACTGTCACCTCCAGCACCAAAGCCGTAACCCTCAAATTTATTGTCATCACCACCAAGACGCCACCTACACCGCCACCATCATTGACGCAGCCATGAACACAACCATCATTGTCGTGACCCTCACTATTGATGCCACATACATTCTCGCTAACACCTTTACCCGACGACAATAAGCATAAAGGAAAAATATAATGGTTGAACAATTCTGACACCTTTCTTTTAATAAATCATTTTACTTTTAACCGAATCAGTATTTTAATAAAATGACACTTTTTTTATCTAAACAAATTTTGACTAGAACTTGACTTAACCAAATTTACTTTGACAAGTTACATGTATATTTTGTAAAACTTACCTGACTATAGATTTTACAAAACAGTTTTAAAAACTAAATTGCAAGTGTGCCTCAAAAAACCAAACAATTGACGCCTTAGACAAAGAAGAACCGATTTACCACATGCGTTCACACCAACCTTGATAATTGTAGTACTATTAGCATGTTGTTAACTTGCTATCGTGAGTATTATACTGCTACTCATTTGGTAAAGTTGGTGTATTTTTTTTTTCTTTTTTTGGTTCCCACCACGTTAATGTTTTATAAATGTATTTAGAATTTCTTAACTGTTGTATCCTAGAAGAGATGGTCTTTGACGGTGATTTTGTTTCAATGGATGGGTACCGGTGTGGGTTCGAATCACAATCTCCCCCCCCCCCTTTTTTTTCTTTTGTCTCTCAACCCTAAACACGTGTTCGCAAACGCGTCCTTAAACCCTTGCCTCTCCATTTCCTGTTTGCCGCCCTGTTGTTTTTGGATGCTATGTTTCCTCTGGAATTTTACTTCTCCATTCCTGATTTCTTCCTGATGAGTAGTGGTTTGTATCAAAAGATAAGTAAACAATTGAATGAAATTACCTTTGAATAGAATCAAGAGATTTGCTATAGAGTTTCTATTGATCCAATTGCTTCCCCATGAAAAGTGTTAGATTCGTTCTACACATACCATGTTCATAAATCTATGGTTTTATTTACATATAAAAGCGTATTTTGTGGAAAAACGTTAACGGAAATAAATCGGGTATTGACGTAATATTAGTTTGGAAAATCTGTACGAAATCGCCGTAACACGCGGCGAGTAAAAATGCTCGTTCAACTAATTTTTCAAATCCCAAAATGCACATGCCTTTGTAGATGTTTTAAAAGAAAGGGGCTAAATTTATAAACACCTTGAAACAACAGGGTGAAGTATTCACACTTTACAAATAATTTTCAAACGGCTAAAATGCGCTCACACACACACACACTTTTTCTAACGGCTCTCCCCAAATTTCAAATAAACCCTATTCACATCACCAAATCCTCTCAATCTCCACCTAATCATATCTTCTTTCCATCGATTATTCGATCTAGGGTTTCTGTTTTGACACACAGGTGTTCAATTTCACCAACAGCTATACGTTTTCTTTTCAAATCAGACCTTCGAGGATGGATCTACCACAAGAAATTGACGATTACATCCGTGAATCGATAGATTATTCACTTGGTCTTCCGGTGTCTACCACTACTCTTGAGTTAAAGCTTCGATCTTCTGAAGAAACGCTGAGGCAACTTCGGGATCAGTATTTGTATTTGAAGTCCAAGTTGAAGGAGAAAGATGAAATAATCGAGCGTGTTAGGGTTTGTGTTACATATGTGCACCTTTGATCTTCTTTTGATTTCGCTTGTTATGAATTGCTTGATTAGGGTTTCATGATTATGGTTCGCGTCGCGTTAATTTCACTTGATATGAATTGCTTGATTAGGCTTTATTGATTTCAGTTTCACTTGCTTTGATTATACTCGTTAACTTTTGTAGGAAATTTAGGGGTTGTTTTGGATTGTACTCGGTAAATTTTTCTAGGAAATTTAGGGGTTGTTTTGGATTGCATTTAAACTGTTTCACTTGCTTTGATTATCCTGGTTATTATCGTGACTATCTTTTATATCATTAAAAGATTATGTGATACGAACCAGTTAGCCCAAGAATCGACCAACACTAGACCTGAACAACCCGATGACCCACCCGACTACTGGATTACCACGTGACTTCTTGAGTTAGTTGCATGGATAAACTTTGTTGCTATTTGCATGGGTTGTTTGAATAGTCAAAGTAGGTAGCTTAAATTGTGGAGAATAGTTGTGGTTATCTCCTTATATTGTTATTGCTTTTCGTCGTTCAAGCTTATCAGATCATTTGAGTTCTTTCTTCTTCTTCTTGCGTTATGTGGAGATTGGTCATCGTTCAAGATTATTACACTTTTTATGTTCATTACTTTGAGGTTAGCATCCTAATGTTGAAGTCGAAATAGTCACTGTTACAACACACAGAGTCACAGGCGCACACACCTAAACACCTCTTACAAAATAGTTTATTACACTTTTTATGTTCATTACTTTGAGGTTAGCATCCTAATTTTGAAATTTGTAGCATATAGTAAGAATGTAGGTGTTAGTTTCAGAGTGGCTGCAATGCTCCATACTAGTCTTGAGTTAAAATGTCGGTGTTCAGTTTTAAGCAATTTTCAATAATGAGATTTTGAGAATTGATTAATAAAATGAGAATGTAAAGTTACTTGCATGTCCCAAGCTTTAATCAACAGATTATGCTTCAAAATATGGAAGTATCCTAACAGCGCAAGCACACACATACACACACACACACCTAAATGCCCCTAAGAAATAGTACACACCTAAACACCCCTAAGAAAATAGTTTATCACTCTTCTTATGTTCATTACTTTGAGATTAGCACATCCTAATTTGTAGCATATTGTAGACGTAGAAAATGTTGGTGTTAAGTTTAAAGTAGCTCCATGCTAATCTTGAGATTAAACATGTTGGTATTCAGTTTGTTTTGTATATTTGGCATTAAAAGCCTAAATGTTCTTCTTTCAGAGATGAAGCAGTGTCTTTTCATGATGATGGTTTTTTACTAAATTTGTTCTTTTTTTAGTTCTTTTCAGTTTTCTTACATTGAATTTGTATGTAGAGTGAATCCACCCTAAATGCACAAGCCGTAAGGAAGTTTGTGGAAGAAAATCAGAAGTTGGCAATGGAATGTGCTAATTTGCTGAATCAATGCGATAAATGGGAGAAAGAGTGTTCCCTATATGACCGTGATCGAGAGGCTTTAATGGACTTTGGGAATGAAGCTGATAACAGAGCTAAGGAGGCAGAGGCACGTGCCCGTGATTTGGAACAAGAATTAACTAAATTGTCAAAAGAACTAATGTTTTTTAAGCATCAATCTGAGGGCATAGAGGTATTTTTATCATTCATTTGAATTTTAGATGCTTACGGATATGAGTAATATCGAAACATTTTTCCATTTTTTAAAGCAGCTTATGTAGCTTGATTGAAATTAATACAATATGCAATTTAGTAATTGAGCGTCAATTGCTTGCCTTGTTTTATATTTAAGTTCTTGATTTTTGCTAGTTGTAGCTAGTTCAGACCTCATAAACCCTTTTATACACATGTGATCATTATAGACTATTAATGAGAATCATTTTCTTGGTTTAAGGTTGGTGGGATGGCAGAAACTGCATCTACTGAAAATATTCTTGTTGATACATTATTATCAACTATGATCAACAAAGATGACGTGGCATCAACAGCACATTCTTTCTTAGAAGCAAATAATGGGGTGGAAGCGTGCCAAAAGATGTTGGAAATTTGGGAAAGGTTTGTGATAAATAGTTTTTTCATAACTCAATCAATCAGATTCAGTTGTAAATTATTTTTTTTTTCAATTTTTACTGTGTTATTGTAGTTTGAAGCCATCAACTCAAAAGGTTTTAGCATTGGCTTCTATGGTGAAGTTACTGCAGAAAGAAAAGGATCATATAAGGAATAATCTCACTACAGCTGAAGAAGAGGTGTGTGTGTTAGTGGTGGCAGTTTCGACCTATTTATATATAATGTGGTTGCTTCATGTTGAGTTCTATCTCAATCAGGCCAAATGATCAAATAGGATAAAGAGGAATAGGTCGAATGTACTGTGCAGTGTGCACAAACAACAAATTAATACCCAAATTCCTAAACTTTTTTATTCAAAAGATTTAGATTATTATAATAGTATCACTTTTATAATCATAATCAACATATTAGCCAGACTTCCCGCATTACTGTGATCAAGAGGAAGCGCTAAGGTCTATCCTTTCCTTAAGTTAAGAATGAAGGATTAACTCAACCTCAACCTTTCTATCAGCACCAAAAAGTGACCAGTTGTGATCCATCACCTCTGTTGCGAGTTCTTGTGACTAACCAAAACTGTGTTTGACTAGGTCAAAGTCTTGTTTGAAGAAAACAACTTACTGGATAAGGAGAACAGGAGATTGATGAAGTTACTCCGAAAAGAAAGACAACTAAATGATTCTGGAGGAAAGCATAACAGCGCGTCCCTGAAGGTGAGATAATCAGTGTGGGAATTATTCAAGTATCGCTTATTTTACCACTTAAATGCTATATAATCGGTATCCCACACTCTCAAAACAGCTGCTTATCTCATTACTATGTTTTTTGACAACATAAGCAAATCAAACACTATCTCCTGCATTGTGTTTTGTTACAGCAGATTATCTGCTTCCGAGTATAATCTTTGTACTTGAAACACATTTCTGTTCAAAACCAAATGCAGATGTACCATTGTATATTTGTAGTATCAATTTTGCAACAGCTTTCATGTTCATAAATATAAGGAAATACTTATCTAACGATATAATTACAATCTTTGTGCAGAATAATAAACGGAAGTCTAGTCCTAGAGACTGCAGTCCAATTGAGAACAAACTCGACTTCATTGAATCTGGTTCTCCAAGGCAAGCCCTGTCTCCTTTGAGACACAACACCCCCGAATCTCGATTGCACAAAAAGTAATTCCTAGAGGATTTTAAGACTTTTCACTAATGCTTTGCTAAGATTTTGATTCCATACATGTTGGAAACCCAGGATGGTTTGGAAAGCAACAAGTTTTCTAACCATTGTATGTGTAGTTTCTGTTCGGAAACTAATCATTGGTTGTTACATGAATTGGTGCAGTTATCGAATGAACAATTGGACGTGTTGATTTGTATTTAGATTCACAATTCTTAGTTTTTATATTTTATTGACATTTTATACTTGCCATACTTGACGTTTATAACAAATGAACTATTGATTCTGCTTAAAAGCTAATGGTTTATTAAGCTTTCACTATAACACGATAGGCATTAATCTATAAGCATAACTAACTTTGATCTTTTTATATCCATGTATCATCATAACACGATAGGCATTAATCTATAAGCATAACTAATTTTGATCTTTTTATATCCATGTATCATCTTAAATATTTGTATTCTTTATTATTTCATGTGTGTGCACAATGTTTTAAGGATGTTTTACTTATTTAAAATTAATAAATTTCTATTTATATGCCAAACTTTTGTTGGACTTTCTTTTATGTATCTTTTTTTTCAAATATCTACTTTGATTTCATATGTTAAGTTTGGATATTCCAAGACATCTAATAATAAGTTAAAAGTTCTTGTATTTCCATAGTTATAAAGGAAAAATCTCTTGACAAAATTCCTAGAAATTTACTCAAAAACATGTATGTTCTTTCGAGATTTGTAATGAATTACATTGTTAGTTAATTTAATATACTTATAGTTTAAAGTAATTTTTTTTATATTTTACTGTTTACAAATTAAAAGAAAAGATTACATTGATATTGAAAAGTTACATATCACATCGATCTTTCGGTCACTCCCTCACTTCATGTAACCCAAAACATTTAAAAATTTTAGTTTATGCTTATCGTTATAAATATCTTGAATATGAATCTTACCAACTTTAGAAAGGCCATCTAGTGGTTATATTTTTCATCTACCTATTTTCATGTATCAATTTTATTTGTTTAATATAATTTTAATTTGTATATCTCAAAAAAATTCTTAACATAATATAGATATAAAATAGGCTCATAAAATATCATAACCCCTTATCCACTAACCCCTGTTTGTACCATCATCATCATCACAATCGATTACACAACCGAAACTCTGAATTTCCATCGTCAATGGCGTTACTTCGGTTCCTATGTTTCCCTTCATCCTCCATCTTCTCCAATCAACAACACCACCCTCTGCAATTCTTCCAACCCACAAACCCTAATAATAATAATAATAATAATATTAACCCCTCATCTCTTCAATCTCTATCTCTCTCTGTTTCACTCCCCAACCGCTTAATCACACCTCAAAGGCCTCATTTCCTCCTTTTCCAAACGCAATCCGCCATCGAAACCCCTCAAATTGAGAACCCAACAGATGCTGAACAACAGTCAGAAGAAGAACAAGAGGATGAAGGTTCTAGAACGAGGCTGCTCGCTCAGAATGTTCCATGGACTTCTACTGCTGATGATATTCGACCTCTGTTCGACAAGTACGGCACTGTTGTTGATATCGAGGTTCGGCATTTCGTTAGGGTTTTCTTTGGTTACTGTTGTATTCATATGAAATTCATCAAATATTCGTTAAAAACTACAGCTTTTTGTCTCAATTGCAACCAATTTTAAGCTTTTGTAGTGAATAAACATTCGAAATTGATATGAATACTCAAAGTGTTGGGAAAAATATGCTCGTATGTCACAGTAATTTTGGAATTTAAGTTTTTGAAGCATTTGGAGGTTAGATTACCATCTGGAAGTTAAATTTACTTCAATATGTTCCAACGTATAATATATGTTAGCATGTTACTTTCATTAAGGCATATATTGTCTACAATATATCTTCTGTTCCTATAATTTGTTTGTTTGATGTCTTCTTTACATTGACAGCCTAAAGAGTAGTTACTCGTTTTGATGTGTTCTTTTGCTGACTAATTTAGTTTGTTTGTTTTTATTAAGGTTTCGATGTATAGCAAAACCAAGAACCGAGGGTTGGTGTTTGTTTCAATGAGTTCACACGAGGAAGCATTGGCAGCTTTCACAAATCTTCAGTCATATGTGAGTATGGTTCATTGGTTGATATATGCATTTTGTTATAGTTTTTGAGCTTGTCATTTTTCAAATTGATTGTTGCTATGAATTATGTAGAAAGGACTAGCAATCACAAAGTTTTGGTTACTAATAATGCAATACATATATATGTACAAATGACATACTTCTTTGTTCCATGGAATTTGTAACACTTTCTTTTTTGGGTTTTTGCATAAAAATTCCAGCATTTTCATCACATTATATACTTGTATCTCTCTCTATTGAAGGATAGTGTAGACATTGACCGTATGTTCAAAACCATGCGTCAAGGTAGAACATAGTTTTCCAAAGATGCAGTCTTTTCGCTTCTTTTCATGTCTTTGACTACAAATATCAACTTTATCATTTTCTTTTGCCATGAAGGCCAAACTTTTGGGGTTTTATTATAAGATGAAGTATTTGACTTGAAGTCAAATTCATCACTTTTTGTTTGCACAAAGATGAAGTCTTTAATCTTTTCTCTTTTCTCATGGGATAATGGAAGTATTTGACTGTGAAAGTCAAATCTATCATATAGATTGTACCTTTTTCAGTTTTCTTATGGTATGAATGAACTTTGTGATGATAATAGTGAAACTTATTATTAATAATCAATCAATGATCTCCATTATGAGTGGAGATGAGTATATATATATATAAAGAATGTAAAGTTACAAGGATGGTATGTTGATACTTATCATGCAGACAAACTGTACGATTGAAGTGAACTTTATGCTTTTTGCTGAATCCTGACTTTAACAACCAATTCTAAATTGGGTCTAAAGTAGTAGCTAACTTGCATCTTATTACTGATTTTAGCAATCTACGCACATTTTATTTACGATTTCTACAGAGGTTGCATTTTATTACATATCGCAGCAACAAATTAACTATTCGCCTGTGGCATGTCATTTTACTTTGCTGAGTTGTTTAAAATTTTGCTGATGTGCCATCTTATATGTTATTTTAGTATACATCTCTATGCCAGGTGGCAACTAATGTTACAATTAAGAAACTAATCTAATAAACTGGGTTTTTTCAACCTTGTTAAAATCCAGTGCCACTTTAGCAACCCAACTAGTTCCACTTTAACAATTTACACATAAATCCGATAAAATTTGGTTGGTTGCTAAAAACAGTAATAAACTGTTAGTTGGATTCTACTTTGCACCTAATTTACAGCTGCCTGCTAAACTCAGAAAACAGTGTGAAGTTCACTTCTATTATAAAGATCAATCTTTTCACTTTCTCATGGGGACCATGGAACTATATGACTTCCTGAAATCTTTCACATTCTTTTAGCAAAGTTAATACTTATTTTTTATGGGATTTAGGAATTTATGGGTAGAACACTAAATCTAACTTGGGCAAAGCCAAAGAAGACAAAGAAACCGTCTTCCTCTGTACAGCCAAAACCAGCGCCTGTACACAATTTGTTTGTTGCAAATTTATCGTTTAAAGCAAGAGCAAAAGACCTTGTGGAATTCTTCAATGCCGAAAATAGTAACGTTGTTTCTGCTGAGATTATTTTTAATCAAAATCCCCGAGGTTCTGCTGGTTATGGGTTTGTTTCATTCAATACAAAACAGGAGGCTGAGGCTGCTCTGTCTGCTTTTCAAGGAAAGGTAACTTCGATCAATATACGTCTAAATGGATTGATTTGCTGTTTGTTATTTCTTCGGCCAAGTGGGTAAAATTTAAAAGTTGGGCTAAAATTGATTGTGTCAAATGGGTCAACATTTAAAGTTGCCTAAAGTATATTCAAGTGCTTACAACCTCCAAAATCACTTTATGAAAATATTAGATCTTTATTTTTAAGGGCAAAAACATACATGTCCTAAAATTTACAAATCCTTTTAATCTTCGTAATATATATATTGATCTTTTCAAATCACTACAGTATATCATTTCTACCCATTTTATAGAAAATTAATGCAGTTTGTTTCACTGAACAAACATATACAGTTATACACTATGGAGCTTAGATGATTTACTTTAATAAAGTTCTTTCCTATCTGTTTACTCGGTGAACAAAATGTCATCAAGTAACTGAATTTATGTTACTATGGAATGACTAAATATGATATTTTTAGTGTTTCAAAGAATTACTTTAATACTCTGAGATTCGGAAATATACGTAAGTATAAGTGCATGATGTTGTTCTCATGATTCTTGACATATTATTGGTTCTTTAATGAGTGCCTCTCTCTATATATATCTATATATATACATAAATTGTAATTTTTATCCATGAACTGGAGTAGAAGAGGGCGTAAGCGGGCATGACATATTAATAATTACCCTTTCTGGCCTGCAATTTGCCAAATTGCACAACCTGTCCAATCCGCTCATTTTGACACCTCTAACATGTTGATCATATTGTGTTGTAGATGTTTATGGGGAGGCCGATTCGAGTGGCACCTAGTAAAAGATTTCTTAGACAATCTACAAAAAAGGCTCTTGAATCCCAAGACGAATCAAGCACATCAGAAAGCTATGAAGAGCAAGCACAAACAACAGAAGTTGAAGCTTAGACAGTTTTGTTTCTTACATTTTTGTTGCAGTATATCAAATCTGTATAAGTTATGAATATGAACCTGTGGAATCTGAGAACCAATACTCACAAAGATGTTCTAACGAGATGACATTAGCCCTTTTAACCCTATCTTTCTTAATGCTTTTGTTAACAACTTTCTATAATTATAACTTATTTATTAAGGAACCAAAAGAATTTATTCATTTTTCTAAGTTGAACATGAGTTGGGATTTCAAAATTTAGCTCCTAAATTGATGGTGAGTTTTTAACAAATTACTTAAAATGTTGGTTTTAATTATGATTAAAACATTAATCTTGAAGTAATGGTGGTGTTGCTCTTTTCATATCTTTAGTGATAACTCACTACACCTATCACTTTGTGATAAGTTGTAAGTTAAGTAACCAAATTACATGTACATGCACGATACAAAATTCAATGGAGTAGTCGTTCAAACACATAGGATACTCACACACAACTGCTTCAATACGTACATTGTACATCCAAATAAATCATAATGAAGAATAGAAATATCACATCAAAAGTTTAAAAATGACTTTATTCATGGTTTGATTTTAACATATAGTATAATTAGTGCTTCAACCACAGATAAAAAAAACTATTTTGTTGTGACATTATCTAAATTCATTAATGAATCATGTTACAAGATTGTATCAAATAAAAATTAATGGCCGGATTTAATTTAGTTTACTTTGTTTCTGCAACTAAGTTTTATTATAGTTATTTGATTTGTAACACGCAAAACATACATAAATCAATCTATTAGTGAAATGTTACTATCAATCTAATCTAATAAACTTTATAAAAAAAGAAAAAGAAAAAGGGAAAGTAGTGTACGGACAAAAGGTGGGAGGCGCGGTGGTTACACAAGTAACATAGACCCCTCAATAAGTCACAACACATGTTTCCCCCATGTGGTAGGTTCTCCCACTCTCTTATCATTTTCGCTTATATTAATTAATATATTATGATGTTCTAACTTAAATATTATTATTCACCTTTAATACTAACAAACATGAAACATTATCTTATCTTATAGTGTCTTTGATAACCATGATAGATGTTAGATTTGTCACCATCATATCCTCGATCTAAATCATACTAATAGCTACCTTATAAGTAAAGTTATAGTATGTTTATTTGTTATTTTATAAGGTTAAATTATGATTTATGCATCCTTATATGGTATTAGTATTCAACAAAAAAGTTAAAGATAGAAGATATAAGCTTATGGCACAATCTTTAAAAATAACAGGAAAATTTTGGTTGAGTTTTTAAACATAAAATTATGTATGCATGATATAAGAAATGTATTATAGATGAACTAAACCTTAATCTAATATAATTAGACTATCAACATCGTGGATGATTGTTTCCTCTGCACGTTTAAGCTAGCGAGCTGCATTTCACACAAGCATAAGTTTTCTTCATTAAGGCGCACTCACAAGTACGTTGCATTCTAGTTTTCTTTTTCTTTCTAAATCAAATTAGCATATACCATATACCATTTGTGCAAGTGTAATAATAATTTGTGTAATGTAAGATGTTTGCAAGGTTGGAGGTAGAATGAGTTTGTGAAAATAACAAGTAAAAATATAACATGACAGTTAACAATACATGTTTATGAAAAGAATAAGATGTTACTATTAGAAACAATCCTATAAATTAATTTTAAGCACAAAAAGTTTAATTATTAAATTAAATTGTTATATATTAAAGATTTTGTTAAATTTTTCTTGTTCACTTGAAAAGTTGAAAACTACCCATTTAGTCTTTTTAAGATTAGGTATAAATTCCAACCCAAGCATAGTGAGTGAACCTAACCCAATCAAATCGAACCAAACATCCCACTCCAAAACTTTCAATTCTTAAATTTCAATCCATTTCATTCTCTCCCTTATATCAACCCATGATTCCTACGACCTTTCAATTCACTTGCATTTATCATTAATCACACAAAAAATGGCAACTTATGGAGTGACCTTGGTGGTGTGCTTGATGCTAGTATTGAATTGTATTTCGTTCGGCTCAGCCAAAGTCTACACGGTTGGGGACTCGGCTGGTTGGGCGTTGAGTGTCGACTACGCTACATGGGCTAGTGACAAAACTTTCAACGTTGGAGACAGTCTTGGTACGTATATATAAAAGATTTAACCACCCACTCAATTTTGTCTCCGTTTCCCATTTTGCCCCTACATTGTGTGATATACCATAGGGATGTTCATAAACCATTGAAACCTAATTAAAAAGTCCAAACAAATAAGAGTGATCAAATGCATATATAACAAATAATCTAAATGAAGTTTTATACATATATTATGTTACTATATAAATATTTGTAGTGTTTATTTATGTACTATAGAAGTTTATAACATGCATGTTGGTTTTAATATTACTCATGTAAGATCAAATGTAACTATTTTCAGGGGCGAAGTTTAATAGGGGGCCGGGAGGGGGGCGCCGCCCCCTTATTTTTTTCGTTCATAGTGTTAAATTTTAGCCCGATAGTGTAAATTTTTATATAAATATCGAGTTCGTCCCCTAAAAAAATTTCGCCCCCGCCCCCTACAAAATTAATTAAACTCCGCCACTGACTATTTTCATTGTATGTTTTGCTAGTGTTCAACTACGACAGCAGCCACACGGTGGATCTAGTGAGCTCCGGCGACTATGCCGCCTGCACCGTGGGCAACTCCATCGCATCTTACAACTCCGGCACCACCACCATCTCCCTAAACACCACCGGACCTCATTACTTCATCTGCGGTGCAATGGGACACTGCACTGGTGGCATGAAACTCAAAATCACCGTCGGCACCGACGGCAGCCCCTCCGCCGCCCCAACTCCGTCACCCCTCACAGCCGATTCTCCCACCACCACCACCACACCTTTGGGCACCACCCTCACTCCGCCCTCAGTCGCCGGAGCTAGTAATGTTCCGGTGGAAAGTTCGTCGTCGCCGGCGGTCGTACCGCCGGTGGTTGCTGCTGTTGTTTTGTGTGTGGTTGCATTGATGTGGGAGATGATTATATGTTGAGTTTACTAGCCAGGATTGAGGCAGTGCTTTCTCTGTTAGAATATTATTTTGTTTGTGTATTTGGAGTGTTTTTTTTTTTTTTTTTTTTTTTTTTTTTTTTTTGTTGTGGTTATTGAATTGTTTGTCTTGGAAGTTTATTGTTTTCATGACGTTTTACCCGTTTAGAAAGCTTATGTTTTTAAAATTTAACGTTTATTTATTTTGTCATCATGGCGCATTCTTAATTTCCAAAAGAATATAGTTGGAATTTAGATAATCATGCATTGGAAAAAAAGGAAAAAGGCTAGGGATTTAAAAAATCAACCTTCTTAAGAGAGATTTGGCCAATTTAGATACGAAATATGATCAAGATTTGTTGTTGTTCGAAAACAATGGAAGCAAGATTTCCAAACGACGGTTCAAATATAGGTTCTATATAAAAATATTTTGATATTTTTTTCGACATTAAAACAATATTTAACGGTCCGGTTGTGTGTATATAAACTGTTTTTGGTTGAACAGACTAGTTGCTTTTGGTTGAATTTAGATAGTGAGACCTCGTTGGTTAAACCAAATAAAAGTATTTAATATATATTTCCCTTTTTGTAGGTTAAATTTAATTTATGGTACATATATTAGTTGATCCGGTTTTTAAAAGACTGTTTATATTTAAGGGCTCTTATTTTTTAAGGTTTAACTTTATTAAATTTTCTTGATTTGGATAATGAGAGCTAATTAAGAATAAGTATGTTCGAAAGAGTTCTTTTAGCTAAAACTTATTACAACTCTAAGCAAAAAATTTATGAAAAGAATCTTTATTTTAAAATCCGTTTTAAACCCCTAATATTATGGATGCCACACTAACTCAAATTAAAGTAGAGATTATGAAGTTTTATAAAGATTCTTTTTGTTTGATATTATTGAATTCACATGGCCCCTCCAAATCATTTTATAACGGATACCTTTCATCCCATCTAGCCCCTAATTTGTAGGGGATGCGCCTAAATTAATCAAATATATTGAATAAATATAGTTTATAGATTGACACCCTAGTGTGGTACTACATCATGTACACTAACATGGAGCAAACCTTGAACCACGGACATCTCACATGTTCATCAAGATTCCATGTATTAGGACCACTATTCCTTTAGGCTTCCTCATATAAACCAATTAAACGATCCAATTGTCTAAACAAAAGTAAGTTTGTGGGATTGTTATACGGACCATTAAACGAATAAAAGTATGAACAAAAACCATATAAGTTTTACTTAATTAGACGTCAAATCTATCAACTTACTTCGAATTAGACCGTTGGATTGGCTTGGCATCTAGCATTTATAAAGTTTTAGAAGTCTTACAATCCGGTCTATAACTTCAAACTTTACCTCTATAAAATATACAATTATGTACTTGTGTTACATTAGTTGTTTGTTAAAACTTTAACATAAACATAAATTTTTCAAAACATGATCAAAATATATTCACTCCACTAACACCACACGCAAAAATGTAATTTGTTTGGTATGTTCGTTTCCAAAAACCATAGCTAATAGTCTAGCTATGAATTAATGCTAGAAACTTTTAAAACACCATATGTGTACACATTTATTATAAAGATTAGCATAAAACAGATAATCAATTTATTCAGAAGAACAAATCGTTATATAAATTAATAATAATAGTAATAATAACAGTAACAAATGGAATAATCGACAGTCTTCTCAGATATAGACATACAACAAATCTGTAAATTCTACCACTGAAAAGAATATAATAACAACAACATCACGAGAATCACAAACCCTCAAAATCACCATCACCACCACCAGATCTCTACAGAACAAACGCAGCGGCTAAGGCAACCACCGCGACGGATCCGGCGACGGCGACTCTGTTCAAGCTAGCACCGCTAGGCGAATCGGTCGGGGCGCCGCTAGGATTGGCGGAGATCGACGGCGGCAACGCGGTGGGAGACGACGGAGCTAGAGATGAACTAGGAGGCGCCGGCGGAGAAGCCATCGGAGCTTCCGTCGGTGACGACGTCGGAACGGCGGAGACCGGCGACGGAGGTGATGCCGTCGGCGACGCCGTCGGAGACACCGTCGGAGCGGCGGTTGGCGACTGAGAAACAGCAGATCCGGCGATCAACGCCACCATCAACACCACCACAACAAAGCTTGAGGTCGCCATTGTTGTTACAGAAATCAAAAGCTTCAGATTTCAGATGACTTCTGTAAATGTAGAATGTGTATGAGTGTTTGTGTGTGAAGATGATGAGACTATAACAGTGGAGGGGGGTTTATATAGTGGAGATTTGTATGAAACGTTCCGATGGTCTAGTTGTCATCCACCGAATCGACGGTGTTGATGATTTACACGTGTCGTTGGAGGCGATTATTAGCCGTTGGGTTGAGGGTGCAGTGTCTTACGGTGCACCCTTGATTTTTAAAGGTTTTTAAAAGGATTTGGTTAAGTAGGAAGTTACCGTTATAATGAGGCACGTTGTGGGGTTTAATTAATTAACGGTAAACGCTAACTAACGGCAAATACAGGTCACAGCTTAGTCTGGCTTTTTTGTTTCTTTGAGTGATTCACACTTTAGTTTTGTAACACTTAGATTATTTGTTATATACAAAATAATAAAAAATAAATTTGGTAAACAAATTATAAAAATCAAATATTCTATGAAGAATCTGTAACACTCGATCCCTCATCTTATAACTATTATTCATTTTACCTATACAAAGTTCAGATTGTTTCTTTACTATTCAACTTTTTATATTCCCGTATTACAATCATATTATTACTAAACCATGATAGCTATTTAAACTAACGGAAAATAATCTATCCACTCTCTTTACATTTCTCACATAAATATATGAAAATGACCTAAGGTAGGTCATAGAAAACAAACATAAAGTAATAAATAAAGTAAATGAATTTTTATTGGTCTAGAAACAAACGTCTAACGTCTATTTTTGCCTTTTTATTCGCTCTTCTTAAAAGGAAATCATCCTACCACACTTTGCTCCGTCTTGTTGCGACTTCACCAAACTCATGAGTCATGCCTTTGACATCTCCTTGCGTTTAAGGTAATGATCTCAAATATGACTCTAAAATATGATGCCACGTATTCAACTTACCTTCAAAATCTATAAATGTTACAATTTTATTTGAGAGGATGTTTTAATGTTTTTACTTGTTATAAAATAAGAAGATATCTTTCGGTTTTTTTCTTCTAAGCGAAAAGAGTACTCACTTTTGGTTACTAATATTCGTTTGATCTAAATTTACAATTAGTTAAAACATTGTGTATTATATGAGAGGAAACTTATCTAATATAAATAATTAATTGGAAAGAAGAACAATCATTCCTAGCTTACGCTTAATGGGCCAACTGGAATTCTCCACCTCTCACAACATAAAGCTGGGAATCATGCTGGCCACCTCATTTGCAGCATTATTGATCAATTTTCTAATTATTAATTATTAATAAATTAATAAAATAATTTGTGTGCTTTAAAACTCCTTTTTAATTTTACGAACAAAAACCCGTACCCGAAAACTTATGAAAACCAACAATGTGTTACTGTCAAATAGAATCAGGTGAATTGCAGTTTGCAGTAAACGTGTAACCTCAAGGTTATGTCAAAAGCATGTCAAGAGAACAGTGAAATAAAATTTGAAACTGAGATCTATGTTAAAAGGAATAAATACTTTACAATGTATCACAAGACATATTTGTTTCTAGATAAAATAAGGTTAGATCAGAACATGTTAGACGTTTGTTTAGGCGGTAGTAAATTACAATCAAACGATTTAACGAAACAACTCTTAGTCTAATTTTTTTTCTTACCAAAAAGTGATGTTCATTTTAATTCAAATATCGTACATTTTATATTTATTGAAAATCAAGCAAAAAATAATAATCTATCAATACTAATAAAATAAGGTTTTTACTAAGTTTTATTTTTCTGATTATCTCTCATAATAAATATCACATTAATAACAAATGATATTATTTAATTCTTTTCATATTATATATATATATATTTTAAAGATCTTTCTAACAATGTAATTTGTAAAAAAATAAATTTTTTATAATATAAGAAATTTTTTCAAGAATAATTAAAATTTTAAAAAACAAAATATATTTAAAAACTTGTGACTTTCAAAAATAAAATTCTTATGAAACAAAAGTAGTTAAATTTCAAATTTATAATAAATAAATTATTATAAATGACACTTTTTTAAACCGATTTGTTTACAAACTAATTGTTTTTTAAAACAAAAAAAAGTTTTGAAATATGATATTACTCTTTTATCACTCGCACGTAATGTTAATCATATTTTATATCAAAAGACCATTTGATAATTCATTAATTTTATTAATAAATATTTAATATTTTATTTATTCAATATGTGTAATATACAGAGTATTAACCTAGTCTATCAATACTAATAAAAAAAGTTTTTATATGTCACTTGTCATAATTTTAGAGCTCATAAATTTTATTTTCTCATTTTTCTCTTCTAATAAATATCATATTACTTACAACTGATTTTATTTAATTTGTTTTCATATTAAAAATATTTTTTTATTGAATTAAGAAACATCTTTCTACAAATGTAATTTGTAAAGAATTTTTTTTTACAAAATGTAACTATTTAAAAAAAAATTCAAACTTTCAAAAAACACAATATATTTTAAAACTTGTGGCTTTTAAAAAATAAAATTCTTCTAAAACAAATTAATTCAATTTTAAATTTATAATAAAAAAGTATTAAATATGATAAGTTTTTTAAAAAAAGGTTTGTTCTAAAACAATTTGTTTAAAAATCAACTTTTCTTTAGATAAACAAAAAAAAAATTAAACAAAACTTTAAAAATTGATATTGTTTTTATCACTCGTACGTAATGTCAATCATATGTTACATCAAAAGATCGTTTTATAATTCATTAAGTTTATTAATAACTATTTAATATTTTTTTATTCAATCCGTGTAATATACGGTGTACTAACATAGTATTATATATAGTTAAATATTTTCATTGAGATTCAACAAATATAATCATTTACTTTACATGTTAACAAACGTTAATTTCAGTCTACGAGTTTTATATTTAATAATTATTATAGAACATTTATGAGTAAAGTGATGTTTGATATTTCAAAAGAAAATAGTTATTTTATTAAACCTTATTGATTAAAATTTATTTTATATCTATTATAAATCACAACTAGGGCTTTAGATCTGAACTTATAGTCTACTACCTTAGCAAGGCCCATTAAAGTATGGGTTCGAATCGGGTCTCAAAACCAAATCGGGTTTTTGAAGATGCCCGAAAAGATAATAATTCGGGTACAAATTGGGTATCAAAAACCCTAATCGATGAAATAGAAAACCCTTCATCTGCAACTCTTCACTTCAAGCCCTGCGAATATTTACAGGTTACTTTCATCTCCATCAATCTCATCTCGATTATCTAATTGTATTCAATTCCATTTCATATTCTTTTAGATTTGGGTTTTGAACAATCGATTCTAAACATCTCCAATTCATCTAAAAAATAGCTACAATCTGAGTGTATGTTTCAAATTTTAGTAGATTTTAGTCGAATCCATCATCATTTTGATTAAATTATTGTAAATTGTTGTTTTTGATTTGAATATGCGTCTAATTCTGCTTGTATGGATCATTATCATTATCATTTGCAGAAGTTTGATTACTTATCAGTGCAGTGAAAATGGCTTTGGGATTAATACTTGGAATAGGGAGGGCTTATAGAAGAAAACGAACATCATCACTTAACATTTTAAGCTCTAAAACTGGACCTCGTGATTATTACAAGGGGAAAAACTGTAAACCAACTGGTTTCCACACTCGCAAAGGTATTCTCTTTGATCTTACTATCAACGCTTGATTGTTCGGATCGAATTGTTTGTAGATTGTTTGGTTTTGTTAGTATTGTTTGTTGACACTATTCTTGATATCCAAATTTGTGTTTCAAGAAACAAAGATGTATTCTTACATACATGGACGGACCTAGTATACAGGGTGCCCGGGTTAACCTTAAGATTCTTATATCGTTATATGTAACTTATACTATGGTAGAAAGACCTACCCTTTTGACTGTTGAACGTCGACCCTTGAGTTTTTTTAACTTACTTACAAAAAGTCAAGCTATATATGTTACATTTCTATAAACAAATTAAAGAGCAAAGGAAAAGGAGTATTAAGATCAATTAAATACTTTAGTTATTATTTCTAAATGGTTACCGAAAGGTGCATTACATTCGGATGTCTAGTTTAAGAGAGTTCCAGGATTTGACATTAGCGTCTCATAAAAAATGATGCTTAAAAAATTATTGCTGAAAACATAATGGATGATAATATTGTTGTACATTTGTGTAGGTGGTTATGTTGTGGTGCAAGAGAAGTTGCCAATCTATGTTGTTCCGGATTTGACTGATTTCAAGGTATTCATGCTTGTCTTTGTTTGTAGCTTGCTAAGTTATTTCATGCAACCTCTAGATTGTTTTATCCAAAGCTTTAAGCTTTTTGTTATCAAAGATTTTGATTATTTTTAATTTCTTTTTGTTTAAATGGATGAGAGAAGTGTTAGCGGGTGACCTAGCTTGTTTTGACCAGTACCATAGGATTACCTGGCCCAAATTTGTTATGAACTCTTACCCGGCCTGTTCTTCTTGACCCACCTAAGTTTATGCGGAGTAAAAGTGACTAAATGTGTTTTTGAGGCCTATATTCTTGACTAGGTGTGGCAATTCGTGATATGACATGAAAATAATAAAGTTCTGGGTTGTTACTAACCCGTGAAATAAGAGTTGTGATCGGGTTGACATGTTTAACCATTTAGTTAAATGGCATGTGCTCGGATTGACCTGTTTAACCTATCTATTTAATTAAATAGGTTGACTCGGCAGTTTATTATGGCATGTTTAACCCATTTCTTACAATCAACCTACTTGTTTATGACCTGTTACTTTTACAACTTGATTACAATTCTCCAGCCCATTTCACTCATTTAGATAAATGAGGTTAAACAATTTAAGTGTTTTCGGGTTAAGGTTGACATCATTGACAAATAAGTATATGGGTCGTGTTTAGCTTCAATGATTCAACTTATTTAAACCCAACACGATTGCCACCACTAGTCTTAACAAGGCCCACAGGATAGAATATGAATCGTCGATAAGTATTAACCTATGCTTTTGTATAAAAGCTTTACATAATTTGGGTTACTGACTATAGTCATAAAAACTGCAGCTGAAACCCTATGTTTCCCAGTGTGCTGTTAATGCTAATACAACTGATGCTGGTGCTGGTAAGTGACTTGCAGGGACATGTTGAAAATTAGGAAATAAGTTGATGGTCAATTTTCTATAAAAAATGTTCAAAGATTTTAGTTTTTTTCTTTCTGAAATTGTCAATGATATTACACAGCCTTCGACTACGATGAAACATGAATAGGGAACTCATGATCTGATGATGCTTAGTTATTAGAACTTGATTAAACTAGAGTTTATTGGCAGTGGACAAAGAATTATGATGAGTTTCAGATATCAAATCTAAGCTGTTGTTTGAGCTTTTCTTCATCTTATTGTGAAAATTACATCGGGCCTTTTGGTTGAGTGGTAGTCTCATGATATTATAAATGAGAGGTTATCGGTTGGAGTTTTGTTTCTGATGATTTGCTTCGGGTTGAGCCACTGGTTTTTTCTAGTTGTGGGTGTTCTATTGGGTGGTGTGCTGGATCATCTCGTTATCTTCTTCAGGTGGAAGGGTGATCCATTTGTCAGGGTAATCCCGGATGTCCGGGTCAATTAAAATGCAATGATAAATCAATAATAGGTTTCTTGTCATCCGGTCATCTTATTTACTGGTTAATGATAACTCATGGTCTATTGGTATGGTAGTTTTTTTTTTGTTTTCAACATAAGTTGTGTGATTTCAAATCTTTACAAGTGTAAGAGGTGATATTTAGATGTAAAATATTGTTGTTAAAAAGTGCTCAATGATCATTAACCTAAGTTATTTATATAATCACAAGTAACCAAAACAATCGTCTGATTACATGAATTGAGTCCAAAAATTTCACAAGTAATCAAAATAAATATAAATTTAGTATAATTAAATAAATATATTAATATTATTTTTTTATAGAACAGACTGCCGACTTATGACCAAATTTATTGTCTTTCTGAATTTAATTATGGACGTGAACCACACTCAAACTTGACTTCCAAATCGTTTACCAGGTGTTCCCTCAAGTAATCCGTCATTGTAAGTTTCTAAATGTAACGATTTTAATGCCATTATTTTAGTTGCTAATTAAGTAAACATTCTAATCCTATTAAAACGTTACTGCATAATTAAGATATAACTATGAAAATTTAATTAGTTTGTGATTATTGTACTTCATATATAGTAAATGCATCGTTGGTAGGATGGTTATAACGAATGTATGGCTAATTGACTATCTTTTGAATATGTGGTTCCCTCGTTTCTAATTGCTAAGATTTTCATGCTACCAAAGGAAATATATTATTATTTTTCAAAATTGTTAATTGTAGATACGGCTATCTTTTTAATTAAATATGAGTGGATATGTAGATATATTATTTTAAGAAAACTATGTATTAATAATTTGTTAGTTATATTAAATGTACTTATATTCTCTTAATATTAAATATATGAGAAAATATAAATTATATGCTGAATGAAAAATTAAGAGGATAATAGAATTAAAACGAATTTATTACCTCAAATTAAGAATTTAACTTTGTTTTAATCACTAATTTGGATCCAGATATTTTAGCATTGGTGCCTAGAAAAACTGGTTAAATTAGTGTCAATCTCCTATTAAAACACAATCTAAATAATAATCTAATGTATGTACTTAAATTTGTAACTCTTCTAGCGTGTATTTAAATTTAAATAAAATAAATCTTTCGTTATTTGAAGAAAGGAAAAGACAAAAAAAAAAGGAAATAGTTGACCTAAACATTTCAGTCGGTGGGAAAGAGAATCACTTTTTGACAAAATAAAATCAGCATATTAAGTGAAATGTTACCTGACTTTCGCTTGTTTTGGGAAATTTGTCACTTTTATATATACTTGTTAAATTTCACAGAAAATACTGAAGGTTGTCTACTAAATCTTATAATAGACTCTTAAATTTATTTTCTAGTGTTAGACATGTATTTTGATAACATACGTATCTATATTTTGTGTGTATTTGTAATCTATAAATTTTCACATCTTTTGTAATTAAATTTTGTAACCAAATGAAAAGGTTCAAACGAGAACCCCTTTTATTGCAAAAACTCAACAAGACTAATAAACTTTTTTTCTTTTTCAAATAAGATTACTACTAGAAGATGACGATTTTTTATGTACTATAAATACGCAATTGAAAAAAAGTTAACACTGATATAAGTTTTGTCAAAAAAAAGCACACATATACTTGCATGCAATGATTTGAAGCTCGGATCGGTTCGGCTAGTCCGACCACAATTCATTTTCTGTAGGTTCGACCGGTCGGTTCATCCCGATTCGATGGTCGGACTGGGAAGTGGTTCAGGGGTTGGACCGGATTTTTTTTACTTTTAATTTTAATAGGTTTAACTGATGAGTTGAATGATAATTTGAAGTGTTGGACATGATATTTATGTTGTATTTATATAGCTACAAAATACACATATAAAATATTTATATTGAATTATATATGTAACTGTTTATATAATTTGATAGGTTATGGTAATCGTATATAATAAGATATTATATATATATATATAAATATATAAACGTAATGTTATCTGATTTTTAAATCTGGTCCGACCAGCGGTATAGTAAGACGTTTGATTCGTCACCTAATCCGGCTTTAAAAACAATGCTTGCATGTGTAAGTAAATATTATGTGAATTTATTATTTTGTTCTTACAATAATTTAATGTTTGTAATTTATCATAACCTATCAAATTGTTTGTTAATAAATTCCATACTTTTTATATCTTTATACTAATAACGAAAAATAAATTTTTGTCATATTTTCATACTCTTATTGTCACATGTTATTTTTTTGCACACTTATTGTCTAGTGTTACTAGTATAAAATGTTAATAATTTAATGATCATAATAAATCTAAAAGATCATAATAAATGCTAAATAATTTATAAAATACATATTTATTTAAAAAATGTAATTTAAGAAAAAATAAATATGATTTCTTTAATACAGAGAACTTTTTTTAAATTAAAAAAAACTAGAATGTTTAAAAAGCATTTTCTAAACAAAAGTTTTTAAAAACGAAAGTTTATAAAAACAAAAGTTTAAATAGTATTGTTATTACTTAAGGTAGTGTTGATTATACGTATAACAAATCATATTTTATCAAAAAAATTATTTTATAATTTTTAAAAATCAATTACTAACTATTTATTATATATTTTAATTCAACCCGTGTAGGAAAAGATTAATTAAAACATTACAAATACAAAAACGAAAGCCGTGCGTACATTAGATTAAAGTCGACAGCAGCGGCTCACTAGACTTTTCAAAACTTGCAACCAACGGTCAAATAAGTAATTTTAATCCAAATCTCATGGAAACTACCATGAACCCTCACACAAACTTAGCCCTAAAAATTAAACTCTATAAATACAACACATATACCACTAATCAACAAAAACAAAAATAAACTCTATAAACACATGCACACACACAAAACCATGAACAACAAAAGAAAACCATCATCATCTACCTCAAGGAAATGCAAGAAGCACCCGAAACAGGAGGAGTCTCCGGGAATTTGTTCGTTGTGTTTACGAGAAAGATTATTAAAGTTATCAAGATCGTCGCGTGTCATTACATGTGTCCCTTTGTCGTTGAGTTCATCTTCTTTGTCATCGATATCTTCGGTTTCTTCTACATCTGGTGCCTTGTCAGACACGGCATCTCCCATGCATGGTTATCAAAAAGGGAGTAGTTCTTTCTTGAGGAGCAAGTTAATGAAGAGCAGATCCATGGCTTTTGTTGATGAAAGGATTATGGATGATGATGAAAGGAAGAAAACTGGTTTTTGGTCAAAGTTGATGCATTCAAGAACTATGAGAGAAATGTTTACCAAGAGGGTTTGACTTGAAATTTATGTTCAAACATAGTTTATTATTTATTATTATTTAGAATTTTAAGTACGTAACTGAATCAAACTTGTATAATGGGAAAACCAAAAAAAGTCATTCTTTTATGTGTTTATTAAGACAATAAACATATGATCCATGTATATATATGTTCTAGCAAACCAGCTAAAACTTGATCAACGTAACATTAAGATTATTATACTAGATAGATATATGTGTTAACGATACCCAAAATTCTTGGAAATGATATTTGATGGTTTGTTATGTAAGACTGTATTTTGATTAGTTTGTGCATATTGATAGAAATTAAATTTTATCTGGAAAAAAATCTATTTTTTTAATATATAGAGTAAAAATGCATCTAAAAGTAAACAAGTTTCTAATGTTACATTAAAATTACTTATTATTCTTTTGTTGTATTTATATAATCCAACTTTATGTGTTATGAATTTTTATGCATAATATATCTATTTTTAAAATTAAGTGATATGAATAAAACACATGCAAATCTTAGTTATGAGCATTCACCTTCTCTATTGGTTGAATTCATACAATGCAGTGAAATGAAAGAAAAAAAAGGAACGAGACATCACAATGCAATCATCATTTAAAAGTAAAAGAAAAGAGGATTAGGGATGAGCTATGGGTTTTAGGGGAATCTGAAGACTACATATAAGGATTGATTTTTCACATGCATCAGATCAATTCTGAGCTGTTTTATGAGTGATTTTTTCATCCAACTAGTTTTATCGTAATAGAAAATAGATTTGAAAGCACAAAAACTCCATGGTCACATCTAGTTCGACAATAAGCCCAAGACCTTCTTCTCAAATAGCACTAGTTGCCTTTCAAATGCTTTCATTTGAATCAAAAAAATGTTCTTCAAGCCACTTCTTATATGCTCTGATTTTGATTCAAAAAATTATGTTTTCTCTTCTCTTAAAAAAACACAAAGAGTTTAATTTATCATTTTACAGGTTTCTAAGGTGAAAAGTGTTGTCTAATTGATCATGTGATTCCAATGGTGAGTACATGCACCAATTGATTGCTTGGGACAACATTTGTCAATCCATAAATAATGATGGGTTGGTAATTAGATAGGAAATCTTTGCATCCTAAAGTTATGAGGGCTTTTGTTGTTGGTTAGTTTCTCTAGAGCAGGTTTATGAGATCTAAATAGGGTCATCTAGAGGAAGTGGTGTCTAAGATTATTTCTATCTGATTTAATCTCACATGTTTGGAGAAATGTTTTCCCTCATATTGCTACAATTTTGGGCAACCTCATTAGGTGGTAGGTGATGGTAACATCAGCTAGAGCATGGCTAGTGTTAGGGTGCCTGTGTTTTACATCGAGGCTTAATTAGTTTTTATAAGATATCTCTTTATGTTTAATACCCCAAATAGACTAGTCTAGTATTATTCCTCTTTAGGTCTTTTCTTCTTTACTTTCTATTTGCATTTCCGTAGAATTCATGGCTAGAAAAGTCCTTTGTGGCCTCTATTATGAAGCCAATGGCTTTCTCCTAAGATGGCTTGATTTTCTTCTTTTGTAGATTCATCGGGGATGCTCTCCTATGGTTGAGAGACTCATATATGTGGACTTTCAAATAATCAAATACCTTATCAATTTCATTTTTGCATTAGAAGTTAACAAATTTTTTTACTTCATTTGTGTTGTCTAGATGAAACAGTCTCTCAGGTTTTGTCTTATTTAAAAAGTGTTCAACATTTAGTTTTGTTCAAGATAATATGTTTGCTTAAACTAATATTGTTATTTTTTATAGTTTCACTTAACTATAGTTATAAAACTTAAAATATTAATTAGTGAATCTTTTCACTACCTCAATTTCAAACTTTTTGTTTTATTTTGAAACAAAAGAATATTATTAACTAAATAACTAGTACCTAATATTTATATGTGTTTCTTAAAGTCGTTTAATTTTAAAAAATAATCACAAATATAATAGACGAATGACTTAAAATTATTTTACTTAATACTTTATGGTAAAAACAATCATTATGCTATGTATTCGTATATATGAAATAGTCATGGTATTTGTCAAAACATTTATTCGTTCCAATTACATGGGCCAGTCAGTATTAGTTATAGACGACTTAGCATAATTTAATACAAATTAACATTGTGAAATTATGGCTATGATTCTATAAGGGAAACCTGTCGATGTTTGTCTCATCATTCTTGAATGTATCACGTTTGACCAACAAACTTGCCTTATTAATTTCTAGTTTTTTCTTCTTCTTCTTGGATTTTAATCATCAACTACATCTCTTATCAATAAGTGCCCTTCAAATATTCAAAAAATGAAACATACAGTGTACATGAAACGGATTGCAAAGAAATCGGTGACACTAGAGGAATTTCACCGAATAAAATATCTATCTTAATCGTCAGTAAAACTGCTATAAGCTGGGTAATCCTTAACAAAATCACCAAAAAAACTATGTGTGCATAAAGTAAATATTGAGAAAGCGAAGCGATCAATCTCAGATGGTCCGTAACCTTAATCTTACACGACAAATACTATACAGAGGAGATCTTATATGAACATTATGTTGATAGTTCTAAAAGACATCCACATGAGTTCCGGAAGTTAATTTTCCTCCTTTTGTTGGGTAATCTGAGTTCAGGGAGAGTGATTTAACGACAATTTTAAATATGACTTTCGTTTTTTATTTTGAGTTTCTTTTTAATCCACCAGTGATAAGCTAGTGACTAGTAAAAAATATTTATACGTAAACATCTATTTTCTAATAATGTTAAATAAGATAAAGAAAAAAGAACGATAGATTAATTGAGGGGGACAAAAACACAAACAAACATATGTACTTTAGATATTGTTGTGGGTTGCATCTTTAATTAATAGTGTGACACGACACATATATTGTAATATAAAATACCACGATTGTCGTGTTTAATTAACTAAGAAATCACAATAAATAATCAAACTACCAAAGTAATAAGTATCAATTGTATATTGTAAGATGGCTTTGATGTTTGAAAAACATTTGTATTTGATATTAGTTTCTTATAATTAACTTCTTTTGTTGAATCATTCTTACTTCAAACAAACAATTTACAATTCTTTGGTTTGTATATTTATTTGGCGTTTACTACACTATTTAAATCAAAGAACCTATAAATGAGTTTCGGACTTTATAGATTTTTTATTAGGAACAAAATGAATTTCACAATGATTTGTCTGCCCTAGCGGAAAAAATAAACAAAGAGTTTCTTTTGTTCTTCATTACTTTAAGTCATTATAACTAAAATATTAAAACCTACCACCTAAATGGGAAGTTGAAATGCACGTTGCAATATTTCTCATCACTCGTCTCAACAAACCTTATTTGAACACTTTTTGAATAGTACACATCTAATTCACCTACGTAACCACTAAATGTCACTCATAGTGTTTTTCTTAAAGATAAACCACCTAACTATTTCTTTTTCTTTAAAATAGTTGTTCCAAGTACTTCTAACAAATTAAAATCAAAGATCCAGCCCGAAACAAACACTAGTGCATGGTCAAATGGTCAATATATATATTGTAGAGATTAATGTAAAGGCTGATGCAACCTAAACATCTTAAGTCTATCCTGCATGCTGCACAAGTGCATTAAAGAAGAAGCTTATGAAGTTTCACATATGAAACAGAAAATACTCTAAGTGTGAAATCTTCCGAAGCCAAGACCAATATCTTCTGAAGCCAAACATGAAGTCTTCCGAAGCCTCAGAGACAAAGTCTTCCGAAGCTTCAAGTTCATGAAGACAGATTTCTTCCGAAAACTTTTAGTAACATGCTTTATCTGATGTACTGTTCCATAAAGCTGGACACATTTCCGCTGCATCTCTGCAAGTCACCAACTTACATGAGTTGGTGAAAAGGTCCATG
>BJCM01079876.1:5738-16187 GCA_018326385.1 Flaveria bidentis
AGAAAAGAAAACTATTCATAACTACTTAGCACCCAACGTTCAACATTTGTTTATTTCTCAAACTTTTGCCATAGTTAATCTTGGCTAGAGCGAGAGACAAAAAAATAAACTCCCTGCATAATTCAGGTGTTCTCGAGAATAGTACCATTACTCAAGTTCAGTCGGGGTTAACAATGTCAAAAATGGACGCATGGTATTAAAAAGTCGATTGGGTGATAGCTGAAAAAAACAATGAAACGAAGAGCTGGCATATTATAAACCCACGCCATCATAAAAGAGACGACGATATAAGGGAGGGACTAAGTTACTCCAGCATCATGACAAAACCATAACGCTAGACTGAGGGGAGATGATGGGGTACCACCCCAAATACAACATTATACCCTAAAGGTCGGAATTAATAACAATAGTAATAACACAAGTAACACACCTAAGTAGCACCTTAAACGATAACCTTATACAAGAGCTAGTCGCGGCTCACAGAGGTAGTTACCTCAGTCGTGGCTCACAAGTATAATCTTAGCCAAGTCCAATTTATGATCTGAACCAAGTAATATTCGCTTGATGAAAATGAAAGCAAAGGTCTTTCAGACTAAGTCAAAGACAAAAGATGAAAATACACTCCTTGGCCGCGGCTGGCTAAGGGTATGCCCTCAAGCCGCAGCTCAATAAGAAATCGAGAAACATCTAGGTTCAACACTTATGATTTTGAGAAAGCAAGAATAAACAAGAAGATATCTTAACAAAGAAGAAATACACTTATTGGCTATCAAAGAATATGACTATAACATAAAACAAGTATATAAGTTAAGCTCTGAAAGAGATAATGATATAAGAGCAAGCTGCAGCCAGATATATCAAAAGCTCAAGTCAACTATAAAGACAAGAAACATTAATTCTATGTTAGAAACCCTTGACACCAAATGAGAATAGAACCCTCTAATCGAGGAAGCTCAGTTCAGATAGTTAACCAAGGACTACTTAGAATAAAATCATTATTTGAAAAGTTCAATATCACAACCACTATAAATATCACTCTCATACCATGCAAAAGAGCACAATCATTCATAACTCTCTACTCTATAAAAGGATAATAACTACTTATCTTCTTCAACTTCAACATCTCATACTCACCACCTTCATTCTCACTCTCACACATATATGCTTATGTTTAATACACCTTGTATGCATACTGACTTGAGCGTCGGAGTGCCCTCGAAGCTTAGGCTCCAGGGCCCTCTAACGAGTTATCTTTGATTGCAATCTATAGGACTCAAGATTAAAGAAAATGAAGCTATATCATCCATGGGACGAACATGAACCCGAGTCACTCTCTTGCACTGCTTCTTCAACTCACCTCTAGGTGAGAAATTTGGAGCAACAAAAGATAACATGTATACAAATTGTTAAACTTCGATGATACAAAGTACAAACTCTGTTATCATACCTATATACATGAAACAAACAAAACATCTCTAGTTCTTTAGGTTAATTGAACTGAAAGATTCATGAGTAATTCCATTCTTGAACATGTGAAGTCAAACCCATCAAAATCTTGACCTTCGGGTCCAATTCAAACCAGGTCAAAGTTCCTTCATATGACCTATATATGCAACCCTTTGAGAATCACTGGACATCATGCACTCATATGAACAAAAAACATACCACATCTTGATATCTTTTAAGCAATCATTTTGACCATAAAAGTCAATCCATACCTCCATTTTGATTAAGGTGTCATACTGTCATCCCTATCACCATCTTGTGTCTTTAAATCTTTGAAAGGGAGATTACAGGGTTGACCAGTCAATGGTTGACTACTTCCCGCCTCACAAATCTTTTACGAAAAGACGTCTTTTTAGTAATCCCCAATCTTCTCATCTTCTCTAACTTCTCTTTTCTGCCATCGATGTCCGCCTGAATAGCTTTATCTCTTTTCTCATCTGACATCAAAGCTAACCTAGCAAACTTCTTTGGCCTCACAAGCCCAAGTCTTTGGGTTATATCTTGAAAAGCATGAACGAGTCCGCGTCTTATATAACACCCTTCAATTAGCTCCATTGAGTTTGTTTCCGGGAGATTAACACTGTTCTTTAGTTCAAGATCCAAACAAAAAGGCGAGTCTTTTAACCACATTCTTAAAGAATGAGCTTTTGCGATCAGTAACCCGCTTCTAGTTTTACATGGTAGAAATGGCGAACCCATTTCCCATAAATAAGCTTTTATTGTACTGTTTAACGAGACATTGTTGTATTCTGAAACCCCTGTGATTAAAACAACCGATTTTGGGGATAACGGGGAACCCTCTAAAGATGCATCTTGCATGTGGTCAAGCCATAATGTAAGACCTACAAGAGCAGCACCAGCAGATAATTTTCTGAAATCAGCTCCCCAGTCTTTATCATCTACCCTGCAATTTAAAAGTGTTTCTTTTGCTGTTATTAACTTCTAAAACATTTCATTAAACATGTTTTTGTAACAAGGACGGTGCAAAAAAAAATAATTTGGAACAAAATATTTGATTATTGTGACTTGAAATCACAACCTCCAGTTTTTAGTGTTTGGAATTTGGAAATATATATTTTGCTTCTGATTATCTGAATATTAAGGGTCAAATAATCAGTTTTGCAACAACATTAATTATCCAAGGATACACTAAAATCACCTTTTTTAGTCCTTAATTACCCTAATTTGAGAAATTTTAAGGGGTGTTCGGCATCGTGTTTTGGAACCTAATATGTAATGTGAAATAATTAAAAATCAAATAGTGTTTGGATATACATCTGTTGTATAAAGTTACAATAATCAGAGTTGTTTGAGTGTTTAGCATATTCTAAATATCTAACTATTAAAGAACTTACAAGTTAAAACACACCCTAGATAACTAAATATTTCTAAACAGTTTAGTAGCAGCTACTACTAAACTAATTACCCAGAGCTGAATTATAACCAGAATCTATTTCACCATACCCAAACACTAAAAAGTGATCATCTGCAACTTGAACATGCAATACTCAGATATTTACTTCCAAAATGCAACGCCAAACACCCTTTTACTCTCATTTCATAAAATGTTTTTCCTTTTTTTCACAAGAATGTATGAAAAAGAAATTGATGAACACCAAAAGTCCAAACATTGTTTGGCATTTGACAGATCAGCTTATAAAAAACCTAATTTTTTCAAACATCATTAACTCCTGCTAGTAATCACATATTCTTTCAGTGTTATGAAGGCCTAACATCAACCATCTCGACATATCCATAATCACGACAAAATAACCCAAATTAGAACTTTAATTGACCTAATTTCAAAGAACAATAACACATTACACATCCAAACATTATCTTCTATAGCTTGTTTTACTGCAATCTACAACTAATTATCTGATTTTTATTATTTAACAGCATAATAACTTTCAATACTGATATGGTTACCTGAAAACATCATGTCGATATATATCTTTTTTTACTGCCAATTGAAACACCCATGAAGCAGTGGCCCGAAGTTCAAAAGCCCATAAAAGATCTTCTATAGCATTAACAAAGTTAAGTGCTGCGTTATCGTCCAAGGATTTCAATTCTTCCAAAATCTGGTCCATTTCCAAAACCATTGATTCTGAGTTGTTCAAAAGCCTGTAAAACACAACTCATGGATATAGTTCAAAACTTTATGAACTGAAGAGCAAAAATAAATATACATGGACAAAATTAGAGGTTAACTGCTTCGACTCTTTCAAGTTAAGCTAAAAATTTTAAGTAGAAAGAAAACGGGTCGAAAGTCATACGATTTGTTTCAAATGCACAAAAACCTCCTCATTTAGAAACTTAAATGAGGTCACTTATCACAATATGACCAAACTAGTCCATACAAATACACACTTGCCCATTTTAATATATGTCATCCTTCTTGCCAGCACCTGTCCACTAATACCAAACTAACCAATTGTTTTTATAAAATAGGGTTATAAACTTATAATGACCAAGTAAGAACATTTACAACAAAATAGACCAACATTGAGTACGTCGCTAATCTATGACATCATACAAAGTGTTTGTAGGTCGGCCCGCCCAACCCCTTCCCACCCATACTCAACATAACTTGTTTTGAACCAGACCCATTTTGGCTTGTAACCAAACCCGCCCATTTTGCCAACCCTAATGACAGTAGTAAAGATTATTACTTGATTGGAAGATCAAAACCAGCATCTTTAACAGCATTCAAGATCATCATTGCTTCACTTGTAGTCTTGCACAAACTAGCAGCCCTAATGAAGATAGTCCATATCCTGTGATCTGGCTCTAAACCTTCACTTCTCATCTCAACAAACTTTTGAATTCCGGTATTAAAATCCCGGTTCTTAAAATAAGAATCTAAAACCGAGCTATAAGTTAATGTGCTTAATTCCTCGCCACTCAACTTCAAATTATTAAGCACTTTTTCAGCTTCCAATGGATTTCCTGAACTCCCATAAGAAATCATAAGCAAATGCATTGTAGCAACATTAGGCTCGATTCCATCCTCTTTCATTAATTTAAGTAAATCTTCACATTTAGAATGATGACCAGTGCTTCTATATGCCTTCATCATCAAATGATAAAATGAACGGTCCAGATTATACCCTTCACGTCTCATCTTTTCAAAAATCTCCTCTGATTTTTTCACCATCTGTTGCTTACTGAATGCTGCAATTAAACTTTTGTAAGTGGTCAACTTAGCATCTAAACCTTCTTTGACCATTTCTTGCATTAATAACATCCCATCTTCTGGTTTATGGTCTCTACAATACATAACTATCAAAGTGTTGTATGTATCCTCATCAGGTTTAAATCCATCTTCTTTTATCTTGTGGTATATTTGGACCGTTTTCCTATAATCTTCAATTTTTGAATATAATTTGAGCAAAGAATTATATATAAAAAGATCAGGTTTGAATCCAACTTCCAACATTTCATCAACCATTGCTTCAACATCCCGCACGTGTTTCGCCTTACAAAGTAAACCTATCATTATTCTATAAAGATGCATAGTGGGAAAATAACCTGCAGCCTTCATTCCATTGTAAATCTTTTTTACCTCAAATACATCCCCATTTTGTGCAAATGCATCAAGCATTAAAACAATGGAACTTTTACTGATTTTGAATCCCATATCTTGAAGTTCTTGAACCACAACATATAGCTCACTTAATCTCCCATCATTAATTAAAGCTTGCATAAGCCCGTTAATGGTTTCTACAGTAGGGGTTGGCCCATCTCTCATCATGGTCGTAAAAGCAGCTCGTGCTTTCTCGTATTGACCTTTAGAAGCATAAGTTTGTATTAATGCATTCCAAGCTTTTCGGTCAACAACAGGGAATTTTGACCGAAGATTCCCCACTACACTTTCTGCCTTTTCTAGTAAGTTTGACTTTCCGTAAGACTCGATAAGATCCACATAAACTGAAATCTCATCTATTGATAACCCGTTTAAGTCAGCCCGCTTGATTAAATCATGAGCGGTTTCTGGAAAGCCCATTTTGCAGTACATAGAAGCAATATTCATGTAACTTAATTTAGAAATTTGTACTCCATTAAACATCATATCAGAGACCACCTGAAAGGCTTCATGAAAACGTCCACCTTCCTCGCATTTCTTAATAAGAGATTCATACATCATAGAGCTCCCATTAAACAACTTAAGATGCCCAACCTTTATGTATTCTTCTAAAGCAGCATCTAATTCATTAGACTCACAAAGAATCATAATTTTTGCTTCGTTTACAAAATGGTTCAAACCATGTGCGTGTTCTTTTAAAAAATCAAGTAAATCCAATGCTTCAGAATGCCTTCCAGATGAACTATATGATTTCAATATAGATAACAAGTTCTCATGATCCAAATCATAACCTTCTAAAATAGCATATCTAACCATTTTGGCTGCATGATCATAACACTCACACTTGATTAAACTACACGAAATGACTTGTGGATCCATATCACATAACTTTTGCATATCATTAATTATTTTTTCAATGTCGTCCTCTTTGTTTTCATGGTTAAGAGCTTGGATTAGCATTTCATAAAGAGATAAATCTGGCGTCAACCCATCACGAACCATATTATTATACAAAATCATAGCTTTATGCACATCAAACCTCAAATAAATATCTAACATAACCGAATAGGCAAGAAAATCGGGTTTAATACCAGATTTCACCATGCAATTGAAAGTCTCTTCAGCCTCAAGTCTTTTTCCAGCCTTCCCATATCCACAAATCAAAGCACTATATGTTCTTAAAGTCGGTTTAATCCCAACATCCATCATTTCTGACATCACATTTGCAGCTTCTGAAATCTTGTTTGCTTTTCCTAAAGAATCAACAAGAACAGTGTATGTAACAACATCAGGATCACAACCGCGGGATTTCATTTCTTTATAGAGTTTGAAAGCCAAATCATGTTGGCCTAATTTCCCATACATATGAATAACAGTATTATAAGTCATTTCATCCTCACCAAACCCTAATTTCACCATCTCATCACAAAGTTTCTCAACTTTATCCACATGACCCTCTTTAGCATACGCGTATAGCAAAGAATTATATGTTACAGCATCTGGGTCAAACCCTTTTGACTTTATGTCAAAAAAGAGTGATTCAGCTTCATTAATCAATCCACATCTACCATAGACCGATAACATGGCATTATAAGTCCATAAATCAGGTTGACATTTGTTTTCCTCCATGTCTTTATAAACCTTGACCGCCTCTTCTAAATTTGAATCACGAGAACACGCACTCAAAAGTGTGTTGTATGTGATAATATCAGGTTGCAGCCCGGACTGTTTTACTTCATTCAGCAGATCAAATACCATGTTTGGTTCCATCTTGGCGGACCTAAAACGGGCGTTTATCAACGTGTTGAAACTAACCAGATCGGGTTCACATCCCCTTTCCCGCATCAGATCAAGAATTTCTTGAACTTTAACAAACTGTCCGGTTCTAGCATAAACCCCCATCATTGCATTGTAAACTTGTACAGTACTATCAATCCCTTCTTCTGATCTTTCAAAAATCTCCACAGCTAAAGATTCTTGATTTGCTTTACCAAGAACAGACAATATAGTTGCGAGCATTCGCGCGTTTGGCGAGTACCAATTTCGAAGATTTAACCATTCGTAAACCTCCAACGCCCTTTGCCAATTTGATTTCCCAACTTCTTTCACCAAGAAACAAAAATCAGTAGGTGTCATTTGAACTTTTCTATCATCCAATACATCAGCCACAAATTCATTAGCTTTCAACCCTAGAATTCTATCAGTCAAAAACTGCACCCTTTCCCTCCAATCTTTCGCTCTTTTCAACGCTAATTTAGTCATCTTCTTAGCTGTTCTACGAGTGGGTCGACCCAAAGACTCTAGGGTTTCATCAATTCCCTTATCCTCTGGCTCAATCTTCAAAACTTCATCTTCCAAAACATCAACTTTAGGGTTTTCGAGTGAAATTAACATCTGGGATTGCGGTGATTTATGATTATCAGTGGTGGGTTGTTTACGATTAGGGTATCTGATCGATGGTGATGCTCTGCTGTAGCTAAATTTCTTCGACGGTGTTTCTTGTGGTTCTGTGGTGGTGGTGTTATTGGGAGCTGAAGAAGTGGAAGTTGAGCAGCATATATGAGATGAATTGATGGTTTTGCGTACCTTTGATGGATCTTTAATGGCATTTAGTGGGAATGATGGTGCTGCAAAAGTTGAGATTCCTGAAGTGAACGCCATTGTTAGCACTAGGGTTTTACAAGATTTTACAGAGATGATGAATTGTTTCCATTGGGTATGAAAGAAACTATAATCACAGTTTTGGCGGGTTGTGAGGAGATTTTTGTAGATGATATGTAGGTCGTTGATTGAGTTCGTTCTCATGACCAGAAGATTTAAAAGATATTTAACAAAGGACATACCTTGTTGAAGAAAAATGTTATCAGAAAAAACCCCAAACTGAAACTATATTATTTGCTTCAATCTAAATCATGAATTTTGACTCATTTTAATCCAAAATAGATCACGGCCTTAATTTCATTGATAAGAATTTTTTTAATCCGGATAGTCCAACACGAGATAAGTAACACAGATCGAATAGTTTTTATTTTTATGTTAATACCGCAAACAGTATTATAATTTCTAGTAGATCCTTTGTTGAAAATGCAAATATTGGTTGAATTTTACACCAATCGGAGACCATTTGACACACAATTCTCGCCACAAAACAAGATGTGAACACATGATCAAGGGATTCATCAACCTCCTCGCACATGGCACATGTCATGGATGTCACCGGAATATTTCTTCTTCATATGGCTAATTTGGTAGGAAGACGATTTACAAGAACTCTCCACCCAAAGATGTTTACCTTAAGGGGAATCCATTTGAAACATTTGAAACATTGACTCATAGGATTCACCAATCTAGATTGATAAGATTATTTGCAAAGATTTTACAAAGAATAACCCATTAGTGGATCAGGTGCAGACCCACACATCAGAACAATAGGATATCGTTAATAGGATATTTTCAATCAAACATCCTTTATTGGTATCTAATTATATTGGCAGGGAAGGCTTGCATAAGCGGGTACTATTCGGCCCAAAACGAGTTTTGTAACCATCACCAACTCACCCTGTGATCAATCTACTCGAATGAGCCATGGGATTGGATATAAAGAGTATCTTGCCCAATTTTGCAGGGCCTCTCCAACTAGGACTGCAAACGAACATGAACATGATTTTGTTTGTGTTCGTTTGTTAAGAAAATAGTTTATTCATGAATAATTCACAAACGTTTACCGTGTGAGATTTTTTATTCATTTTCATACATTAAGGAAATGAATTTGTTCATGTATTATTCATGAACTGTTCACGAACTACTTACTGCACATAAACGAACGCAAACAAAAACAAGCAGACACACACAAATATTCATAAATATAAACGAACACAAACGAAAGTTCCTAAAACAAACAAATAAAAGCCATCATATATTGATTTTTATAATAAAAATCACAAATATTACGTAATATACACCAAAAATAAATAAATACTTAATATAATCATTACTAATAAATCTTTTAAATGAACAAACATAAATGAACACATTACCAAATTTTCACGAACATAAATGAATGAACGCAACATCTGTTCATGTTCGTTCATTAAACTAAACGAATGATTTTTTCTTGTTCGTCTTTGTCCCTTTATTAAACGAACGAACGACCATTAACGAACTTTTCGATGAACGTTTCATAAACCGTTCGCTGAATGTTCGGTTCGTTTACATCCATGTCCCCAACCCCATATATTGTGGACTTATGATTATTAATGCTTAAGACCAGAAACCAAAAAGAATACCCTCATGATTCTTTTGATGTTAAGGATATTAGGTTCGGAGTACTCTCCTAATACTATTACATCATCCACATACATGAGATGGGAAAGGACAAGTCCCTCGTTAAGTCGTTAGGAGATTGAACACCCGAGAATAACCCATTATGCACGGAGCCAAAGCTAATTAAACAAAAAGTTGTCATATGTGTCCATCCTCGTCACCTGAGAACTCTTAATAGCATATACGAAGAGTTCTCAGAGTCACAAAGCGAGTTGATCCCTTCACATCCTCGCATTTTACGTAATGGTTATGAAGGGATCGAATCGCTTTGTGATTTGATATATAAGCATAATCCGATGCTTATGCGAGGATGTGAAGGGACAGAATCGCTTTGTGATTTGATGTATGTAACATTATCATATACTTTATGAAAGAAAGTATATCTTACATCTTGAACTTATGACTTCAAAGTCATGAAACAAGAACTTTACTAGTTGCTCAAAATAGTTAATGTTTATTAAAAACCTTAATCTTTATAAGTTTTAACAAAAAGTGTAAACTTCAATTTACAAATCATTAGTATGAGAAGAATTGATGATTCTACGAACCTTTGAGGTATCAACAATGATGTTTAATGGCAAAAGTATCAACACTGATGTTTAATGGTAGTGATGGTGCTGCAAGAATCAAGATTCTAGAAGTAAACTATGATCAGAGGTTTTACTATATTTGTGTAACACCCGGTTACTTTTAAAAGACAAGATATGAAGAATAAAAAGAAAGAAAAGTAATAAAGTCCAAGTGGAGGGACTAAAAGTGTCCAAAAGGACACATTTTTGTAAAAGTTGGTGTAAAGGTGGGCATGGCTGCCCGCCCTTACTCCACATCACCATTTTCTTCGGTTTTAGAGAGAGAGAGCAGGGGAAACTCTCAGCTGAAGAAAAAGAAGAAGAAGAGAAGTCGAATTCAAGGTAAGAATTCGTGGTTTTTATGTGTTTATGATGGGTTTTATCCCGGTTATATGCTTATGTGCTTATGTGTTGTGTATGTGCTCGGGTGTGTGTGTTTGGTGTTGTTTTTAGGTGTTTGAA
>BJCM01079879.1:0-21322 GCA_018326385.1 Flaveria bidentis
ATATCAGTCACCTACAACTGAGGTGGACACTCCTGAACCTGTTCAGGATGTCCATATGGAAGAGGCTCTCACTTCTGAAAGTGATTACATCATTAAGACCTCAACCATGGCAACTCAGCCCACTGACATCTCAACTGAGATTGCCAGTGAGCAGAGGAAAACCAGCAGCCAAGAACCTCAAAATAATGTCCCACACCAAAAAAGAGCTCAAACAACATGTTAGAAGGTCTCTTTTGTTAATTTTACATGTCAAGAATTACTATAGGATGTAACTAAATTTAAGTCAAATTTTTATAAATAAAAGCAAAAAAAAGTAATTGTCCCAAAGCCTACGTTTGGAAACCAAGTCGGAAATAAACATTTATAACACGTAATAAAAAAAACTTGAAAAGAAAAAGCAAATAACCATTTGGACCAATGTTATGTTGCCACCTGGCATGTTGGCGGTGACGGCACTACGCTTCAAAATGAGATTATATATAATGTTTCATGTTACTAAAATGGATTATGACATTCACATCAACAAAAAAGCATGCACAAAGTCAACAAATTTAATATAAAAGATCGTGTTAAGTGGTTCTTTATATAAAAAAAATAAAGCATGTTAGAGTATTCACAACTCATTCCCTATCTTTATTCATATAATTACATTAAAAATCATTATTTTTTCTCTCTCATTTTTAACTTTATCATTACTTTTTCTCTCTGTTTCACTCACAACCACTTAAAATATATTAAAACTATTATATGGTTTTGAACAGTGATTCCCCGAAATACAGATTGAACAGTAAATTTACCATATCCTTTACTCACAACCACTTATAACCATACAATATAATATAGGAAATACACTCACATAAATATAGGAAACCGATTGTGAATACTCTTAGACTGTTAGTTTTTATATTATTCTCAAAAATAAGGAATGCGAGAAGGTGTGCCCTAATAGATAGAGAGATGGACAATGATCCCAAAATATGAGAATCATTGTGGTTTTTCTTAAATATGTAAATAATGAAGATAAAAATGGGAAACCTAATATGAGTAAACTTGCATATTTTTTTATTTTTTCTTCGATAATTTAAAGATGAAAATAAAAATAGAGAATATGATGTAAAATTGTAAATGCTATTAAACTTTTTTTGACATATTGCAAGGGACTAAGATATGACATTTTTACATATAGCAAGTGACTAACATATCACATGAAAACCGAGAAAACAATAAAATGTCTTTTGATGATTGCTAGCTTATATTTACAACATATGAGTGACATGCAAATATTTGTCAAGGTCAGATGTGTTTGTTAAATTACAAGCTAGCTAGTCGCATATATAATTCTATAATTTAGACATATCATTGTAATTAAAATGTATGCTTTTAAAAAGCTATTTTAAAAAAGTAAATCTAAGATAATTAAAATTTTGAGTATAGTATAAGTTTCTTAAACAATATGTAAAATTATTTTTTGTTTTAAGACATCTATGGAACTATAGTAAATGAATAAAAAAAATTGAAGACCGATTCTTATTTTACATTTTCAACCTTGAATTCCTATTAGTTGGATCTTATTATCCTTTTAATAAAGACCACTGAAATCGTATCAACGATTCAATTACGCTACTGATAGACTTTCCATAATAAATACACTATATTCAATCTCATGCATATCAAATACATTAATGGCCAACATGTGACATAAACACAAACAATAACGTGTCACGTATATCAAATAACATTAAAGGCCACAGGTGACAAAAAGACAGAAATGGTAACGTGACAATTCTAAACATTCCAATCACTTTTTTTATGATTCACATAAAACAATTTACATATAATCTTATAAAAATAATTTAGATGATGAGAATGTCTCAGCCATTCAAAAAAATGAAATGAATATGCATACATGATTTCTTTCGTGTAATTGTTGTTTGTCCGACTAGTGGTTTTATAGTCTGCATCAGTTTGTTTTATATACTTTGGCCGTAGGGTTGAAGCTTCTAAGGGGCCCTGGGGACCTTGCCCTAGTCCCGTACTTTTATCTATTTTGTCTTTTTTCATATAGAGAAGCTTTGAAGGTCAAGTACATTAGAGATGGTTTCTAAAAAGACCAATAATTATGTGAAAATTAAAGAAAATTACGGATATCAACGAAATAAGTTATAATTTTTTTGTTCTTTAAATTATTAAAAGGATATCTAAATATCAATTACATACATGTTGAACATACGATAATGAAGATTGTTACGTATATGTAACTTTATGTCAAACGACAATTTTATATATACGTAAGTTATGTGTGATGTACATGCAAGACCATATTAACTTTTTCATTGGATCTATACCTCTATCTATATACACAAACACACATATATAGAGGCTAGTGATAAAAAAATCTATAATTTGTGTGATGGGTTTTATTGATTTATCTGGTTCTCACATAATTATATGGTTCTGTTATGAACCAATACTGTTTTCAAGTATTTACATTTTACTAAATAAAGATATTAAAAAGGTCATGTTTTTACATACCAAAATAGCCAAAGATTAATGATACAATATGATGTGGAGAAACATAACTTGTGGAGTCGTTTATTTATTTATCTATACTAACAAATCAAAATGTTATAAAGTCATATGGTATTTTTCTATTTCTAGGCACTCTACCTCATCACCATCTAAGCTCAGCTCACATGTCTTTATTAAATATAAATTTATATGTGATAGATCCATATTTACTAAAAAACAATTATTATTCATTACTAAATTCTTATTTTTGAAAATATAAATGACATGGAAAGAGTCGCAAATGTTTTTATAATTATTTTTAATAATTAAATTTTATCATCACATAATATGGAATCAAGATTCGTTCATACACTTTGTGTTCATGTGATACATTTTTACTAAAATTTTTGAAAAATTAGATTTTATTATTTATTTATCTGTTTAATAAAATTACATTTCAATCCAGTTGTTTGTTTTATATCATAATTGACAAGATGTTGTAAATTTATTATAAATGTTATGTTAGATGTGAATATATAATTCTTCATACTATTATAATTACATAATTAATATAAGAAATGTTAAAATCATGCAGTATATTCAAATAAATATATAATATATTCTTGTGAATAATAATTATTGTTTTTTCACATATTACTGTTTATAACTTAAATATGTTTGTTATATATAATAACTAGTTTAGTTCCCATGTAATACACGGATTGAACAAATAAAAGATTATATAATTATTAATAAAAATTATGAATTATAAAATCATGTTTAAGATAAAATATGATTTTAAGTACATATAAATAGCTACTTTAGTTAAATAAACAATAATCTATTTTTCTCAAACTTTTATTTTATAAAAGAATTGTGAATTTTTGTTTTTAAAGAGTGTTTTTTAATAAAAAAAAAGGGTTTTAGTTTGTTAAATTATATATTTTTTAATTTGAAAATAGTATGAGTAATATTATTAGTAAAATATTATTATTAATAATACAAAAAAGTGAGAAAGTAAGTATAAAAATATCTATAATAGTTTCATGCTTATTTTAGTTTTTTAAGATATATAGATATGCTATACACTCATTAAGTAAACTGATTAAATTTTAATGTAAAATGTATATGTAAAATAATATGAATAGTTACCATATAATAATTTAATGTAAAAAATAATTAAAATTATATATAGCTAATAGTTCATAAAATAAAACAGTTATACTATTTTTTAACTCTCTTATGTAAATAATTTTATTTTTAATATTCGTTTTAAGATTTTTCGTAAAAAATATTTTTTTTATAAAAATCTTGTTTTTAAAAAAATATGATTTGTAATTATTCTATTTATTATAATAAGATTGTTTTAAAATAATTCACCTGTTTATAATTTTTTTAAAACCAAAATGATTTTAAAATAAGTTGTTTACAAATGTTTAATGTTTTAGAAAATTTCATATTATATAAAACTTTAATTTTTTGTTATTTAGATTTTAATTAAAAGTTGTTATTTTTAATTTCCTTCATGAAATCTATTTTGAAAAAACAAGTTTGATTTAAAAAAAGAATAGATAAGAAAGAGAAACATAACAATTAACAAAATTTATTTTTAATAAGAGAGATAAATTTATTTGGGTATTTAAATTACTATAACACACTTTGTAGGGAAAATTAATGTGTGAATGTTTAGAAAAATGACAAGTGTAAAAAATATAGGTTAAGAGAATGACAAGTGACAAAAAAAACTTTGTTTTATTATACGTTATATATTTTAGATTTCACTGATTCACTAATGTCATACACTCATTCCTATAAAATATGTTACTATGTTAGATTATACATAGATAATTCTAGAGTTAAGTTTTGGCTTTTTCCCTAAGGTTTGATAAAAGTAACTACATTCCTCAAAACAATTTAAAAATATTGATTTACCTACAAAATTATAAAAGTTGTTTTAATTTTAATCCAAAATTTCATTAGTTGTTTCAACTTAAATTCTAAATAATAAACTTTTGGATTAAAACCAAAACAAATGATGAAACTTTTGGACTGAAATTGATGTTGTTAAAACATTTAGAGGAAAATAGTTATTTTTGTTATACATTAAAAAGCAAAATTGAAATTAATTTTAATATCTATTATCTAGTTTTTTTTATTTTTATACGTGGGACACACTTGTATTTAACCTAGTATAATACCAATAAATTCGAATTTCACACCCATTGAATTTTCATCCAAAATTTTTATTTGGCTAAACAAGAGTTGGTATTATTAACCATAGTTAGAAATTTCTATTGTTTTTTGCTATTTTTTTCTTTTTCTTTTCATTTTACAACTTCTTTTTTTTAACGGCTAGTTAGTTTTTAGAAATTAATAACACCAAGTTAGTAATAATTTACCACTACCAATGGACCTTCAAAAAAGACAAAGCCTCCCACATCCCCTTTGAACCACTAATCCTATTTTCTTCCTCGTTAAAAATTACCTTACATTAGGACTCTAGGGTCCGTTTAGAGTAAAATCATGTTGGGGGGCAATAGTGGATGTCATAATGGAACAGTTAAGATGGCCAATAAAAAACAATGACTTTAATTGCGGTTAGGCGTATGATGTGATACGAAAAAGTTCATTAATATATGGGATTTATAGTTGTGTTACAGTTAAAAAAGAACGCACTTATGAGATTCACGTGTTAAAATGTTTATTCTTATGGAGTTCTCACCAAGCTAGAGAGAGAGGTGCAATTTTTTTTTAATGTTATACTTTTTTTTCGTTGTAACTTTATTGGATTTTTAGTTTCTTGATAGCTCCTTTTTAATATGTGTTCTGTTTGCCGTAAAAATACTTTAAAAAAGCGCAACAAAAGTTTTAAAAATATGTGACAAGTAGTTAAACTTCTTTCGATAAACACTTATATATATTCTACATGTAATAGCACTGTGCTAACATATTACAAAGCACGATAAAACATCAATGCACCTTTAGCAATGCAGATATAGATTGTTTTTTTAACGGGCAACGAATACTACAAGCCTGACCATCCGGGTAAACCTATTGGTGAAAGGACCGCATCATAATAAATGGTGTAATCAAAGACATTACCAAACCTGGTTGTATGCATAAACAAAGAGGACGCAAAATCTGGCTTTTATTTCTGTCAAAATGAAAATATCTTAACACGTTTTCTAACATTTAGCTGATTATCAATCGTTGCATCATGAAATACTCAAGAAATCATATAACATATGCTATTGATGTCAAAACTGCAAATTTGTATCAACTAAACCGGAAATAACTTGTCTTAACTGTCAAATTAATCGTAAACTCATGTGTTTCTTATGATAAAAGACGACAATGCAAATGATGATGCACATCTTGTATCCTAAGAGGAAATGGGAGAAGATCCAACAACAAGACGATATTTATTTCCAAACCATAAGAATTCAATATGTATTGCGTTTGTGTATATAAGGATGGGTGTGCTTTGGGTAATTTCTTTAATGTAACTGGAATTTATCAAATAAATTGGATTAAAAAAAGTGGATTTGAAATTCAAATAAATTAAATCCACCATAAGAATTAAATATTATATTTATTTTATGTATTTATATTATAAATAGTGTTAATACGCCGCGATGCGGTGGGGTCGTGAAGCCGTGAAAATACTAAGGCTGAAATGTTACCATGAAGCTGCATGTTAGAAGGTTAAAAGAACATTAGTGACGTTGATAACATTTGAAACTTTAAATATTTTAAATACAAAACGAAAGCTCCCGCAAATCTTTGGTTGCAACGAAGGTGTTGATAACATTTGAAACTTTATGTAAAAAGAAATCAGTTATATTACATGGTTAAGGAAATTACATGCCAAAACTTTATGAGACATTAAAATTTCAAGTTCATAAAAGAAAACCAAAAAAAAATCATGGGAGGGTCACAAACAAATATATAATAATATGACATAAAATATAAATATAACTAAACTTGTGTCTATTGTAACTTTTGAGGTAAATTAATATGAAACGACATGAATTGAAGCTTGTATCATGTTGATCAAGATTTGTGAATTGTATTTTTAACATAAAAACACAGTAAATAAACTAAAGAAAGTAAAACAAACATGAAAAAGAGCAACAGTCAAAGATATTTTGTCTATGCATGCTAATTTCATTTTAAACAACTTAACCTGTGCACACAATAAAATCCTACCATTTGTTCAACTTTTAGTGTTTGTTTATGAGGAAATCACGTTGAGTGGCAACGTGTAAAGAGGAAGTATGTGAATTTAAAAATAATTAAAAAAATAGCCATGCAATGATGAGTTGTACACTATGCATATATGATGAGCTATATGCTTTTTAAAGTTATAGTAATAACTATTTCAATACAATGGTACTTTGGCTCTTTTTCTAAAAGTTAATAGAACAATTGAATTGAGTAAGTAAATGGTTTGTAGTTGATTGGGACAAAATTGAAATAACAACGATTAAATTGATCAAATTAAAACAATTAGATGAAAAGAGTTATAAGTATATATCAAAACAGGAAATAAAACTCTAATTTACTCCAACTTTAGATATGGAGTTTGGAGTCCTGATAACCGTATATATAAAAGTATAAAGAAAAAATAAATCTATTTAAATAATTTTTGTAAAGTGTCATATTTGAAAAAAGACTACATCAATTGCGTACAAGGGATTAATGAATGAGTAACCAATAAAAAAATCTAATATCATTTGAATAACTTATTAAAAAATTTCAATAAGACTTTGATTAGTGATAATTTAGTAGAAAAAATAATCCACACCATAAAAAGACGCAGAATAAGATCAACAATCTATTTGCGTTAAAAGTGGCGTCCCATTAATCACGAAATGATGTTCTATTGGAAATTCTTTCACTTAACCTTCCACTACAAGCCACTATCTAATTTTATAATAACCTATATATCTATATATAAATGCAAGTCCCAAATTATTTGTTTCTTTTTTAATATTAAAGGAAATGAAATTAAAATTAGAATCTTATTAAAATTGATAATATATTTGGTTGATAAATTTTCAATGAAATTGAAATTTTTTATATTTTGAACATTCAATTGGATTGTTAAACATTCTATGAATAAGTGGAAGGAACGTCAATTCCAATAAATTATGAAAAATTTTTCAATTTTAATTTCATTCGTTGACCAACAAAACATGATTTTAAATAGAAAATTTTTAATTCCAATTTCAATTTCTGAGAATTATATGAACCAAACGGGACCTTAGTATTTCATAAGCCCCTTCACATATATGGTTAGAAAAAAACTTATTGTTATATTTTTAGTGAATTATCATTTTCCTCCTTGTGGTTTGATTATATTTATTATATTCATCCAAAAAAAATTTTGATTATATTTATTATATTCATCCAAAAAAATTTCTTCTTGCATTTAACTCGTCATTGTTTGGGAAATATTGTTATTTTCATCCAAAATTTTTAGTTACATTGTTTTTAAAATGTTAAATATTCATCGTTAAAATGGTACTTATGTAAATTTTTATATAAAAACAAAATCCTAATTTATGTTTATGTGTTATTAATTAAAATTTTTATCACAGAATTCATGTAATTAGATGAAAATATTAACTTATTCAAACCTTAGAAAGCCAAATGTAAGAAAAAACATTTTTGGATAAAAATGACAAATCTCACCAAACCATAGGGAGGAAACAATAATTCACTTTATATCTTTTAGACTATAATATATTACGGTAGAAAATGGCAGTGGAAGCCGGACAGGTTTGGACAAATACGTTGAGATGGCCGGATGGGTTATCATCAGTGACGTTAGGGTAGATTACTCGCAATGTGACAATGCGGCGTCCACAAAATCAAGTTTAACAAATCAATGTGTCTTTGCAGTCTCGACCGCCATATGCTTGATGTGTTTGCAAGCGCATGAATTATAAGAACACAAATAAATAAATAAATAAACAAAAGAGTAAATTACACGGATGATCCGTATGATAATTCAGAAAAATCACTTTTATGTTTACATGAGTGAACTAGCATCAGCTTGAATGTTTGCATGAGCTAGGTAGCTCGAGCTAAATTAAGAACGGCCTTTTACTGAGCAAATTTCTAGTTGAACAGCACTAACTTTACCATAAGAAAATTTGCAGTTATATCAAAATTATTATAATGATCTTACAAGTGTTGGAAGTAACCATGCAACTTATGAATGATTTGTTGGATTGAAATAACAAAAATATGCATCATCTTAGTTCAACATTCATCTGGCTTTGCACCTGATCTCGAACACTCAACTGCATCGAATTCATCCATCAAATCATAATGTTTATTAATACTATCCTTGTTAAAAGAAGATGATTTAAAATTAAAAAAAAAACGTGTTTTAATGAAAAATATATATAAATCTACCTGTAGCTCGTTTATTTCCTCGTCTGTAAGAGAACGCTCCATGGAGCGATATGTAATCCTATAACAATGACTAGTCCTTCCTTTCTTGTTGGTGAAGTCGTCAATCAATTGTACCTGAACATATTATGGGTGTTATTATTCATACTAAAATCAATAAATATATGAATAATTAATTAGCGAAAAAATCAAAGACAATTTTATACCTCCTCAGCAAGATCACCGGCAACGCCTCTAACGATTTCACAAAGATTGTTTTCAGTGAATGAGTCATTGATCCAGAAACTCATGTCTTTATAACAAGGTGGATACTGCATATCATATTATTTATCAGGAATTATTCATGAGCTTGAGTGAACCACAAGGCTAACACAAAGATATGTTTCATGTTAACCTTTGGCAAACAGTATGCACCTAGATGCCAGCTCATACCTTTGAAAATGGCTTGAATTTTATCCCAAGTTGACCTTTAGTAAACTGCATCAACAACATTATATTTGATAAGCTATCCATCCAAAAAAACCACAAAAAGTAGGTGTGACAATTTCGACCCATTAACTAATGCATGGGTTGATATGGGATAAATTTTTTTTATCACAAACGGGTAATCCTAAAATGAGTTTAAGAGGGAATTGGATTGAAAAACAAATTAGTGTTGAATAATATAATTTTTGTAACCATATACGGCAAATAAGTAACAAGATAAGGACAAAGGTGTTTTCGGCCAACCAGTTTTAGCCTGTAACATAACCTGGAAATTTGGGACTAGTAAAGTACCTGAGACGTGAATCGCTTGTCTGTAGACCAAAAAAGTCGAATGTCAGGGATATCAAATAGGACCATAGCCAAACGTTCCAATCCAAGTCCAAAAGCCCAAGCCACATTATCAGTTTTCCCACCGCGTTTCAATATTTCTTGTTCCATCACCCCGCAACCAAGAACCTCCAACCACTTCTCCTGAACAATCAAATAAAATACATAATATTTCTATTAAAAAAGTTGCGGCATGCACACCGTTTAAACAAAATCCCAAAAAGGTACTTCTCAATCACTTCTGATTTGGAAATAACAAAAGGATTTGTCAACAAAATTAACGTCACATAGTAGTTCATTGGTCAACTAGTTAAACTGCACATTAATGGGAAAAGTTTTGTATAAAATTAATGTAATTATTATCTGGTAATGATATACTAGTGAATCAAGAGAAAAGTTTACCTGAAAATATATCTCGAGTTCAAAAGATGGGTTTGTGAATGGAAAGTAAGTGTCAACCCATCGCATTTCAACAGCACCTGAATATTTCAATGGTTTTTAAATGCAAAAAAAACACTTAATTTCAACTCAAAACGTATATGTAGCTCATGATTGTATAGCAAATGACTAAGTAAAAGTTCACTTTATTAGTTACTTGCATCTCGACTTCACAAACAAAATATTAAATACTAAATCACGATCAACTATTGCATTTAGATCCTAATTTCGATTTCTTACCAAAAAGGTGTCGTGCCAAACCCTCGAGACAAGCTTTTAGATCATTTGCAGCATATAAAGTTCCATCCATGCCAGAATCATTCCAATCGTTTGGACTGAACACTCTAACTCCTTCCATCTGCACACTCTCATACAAGAATTATAACCTGCATGGCTACATAACTTTTGGGGGTGTTTGGTCATGTAGTAATATTGTGACTTGAATCTAATAATCAAATAACCTGTTGATTAAAGCTAGGGATAGGTAGGTAATTTCACCTTTTCCCCAATAGTCAGTTGCCCCTTTTCCCCATATGAGTATTTAAACTATAGGCGATAAAACTGGCTCGTCACCAGAAGGGGTAATTCTATATACGGCCTAGATTTGGTAGACCCGAAACACTTTTTGTGAAAAAAGACTTCATATATGATTAAGGTCTCAAACATGAATTCATGATGACAAATATTATATTATCTTTACCAATCAAGAAATAATCTAATATCTTGAATAAAAAAGATTCAAGAGTTTTATGCGTTAAAAATCCATGGATGACTTTTAACAATTTTGACCAGCTTGCCCATTTAACCTGTATTCTTTTAAGCTGTTTCTTTATTTTACTCTTTTGACCTTAAGGATAAAACATTACCAGAATTAATCAATACATAAGTAAATGGATAGTAATTAGATAATCATAGTCATCTATCACATACATACCCTTATTTAACTGTAATATTATAGATTATATATGCTTCAAACAACTTCAGATACCTGATGAAATACAGGATAATGAGTTGAATCAATTGAGTCTCTTCGATAAACATCGCCGGTAACAAGAAAATTGGTATATCCTTTTCTTAGTAACTCAGCCTGATGTGCACTAGTGTGACACCTCAGCACGGTTTCTGCGTCAATGTAGTAAGTATCATTGTAACTCCTGCTCACATGATCAGCAGGCACCAAGACATCATCAAAGTTCTGCATGCAGAAAGGATATTAAATTGTTATCAGAAGATATAAAAATGTTTGATAATAACAAATTTATTACATAGTTATGACATGTCATTCAGTATTTTCTTTTTCAATTTTTTGTCCACTTCCAACCAGAAAACCACAATGTTGATCTATGCAACTGATTTTATTCATCCTTGGTATTTTAGCATAAATTTAAGTAATCACAGTCCAATAATCTCGAAGGGTATGTTCTTTGTAGTAACGTTAAGGCATACCTGTTTGGTAGTAACAATGGGGCACAAATCATCAAACTTATGAAACTGATTGTTATAGTTGGAGTCAAAATACTCATAAATTGCATTCTTGAGGATCCCAAGGGGATGATTATCTCTCCTATGAAGTTGTAATCCAAGTTTAGTAAATATTAAATCCGGGACATTATTTGTCGGTTCATCCTTAACCACATCTGTATCACAAAATTATCAGTGTAGACTAAATCAGGATTAAATATCAACCAGCTAGTATGATGAAAGGATATGAAACTTCACTTTTAGAATCAATCAAATCTGTTTGACTCTGAAAGTTTAACAACCTACTTTTGAACTTTGAATTGATGTAATCCATCTCATCACAGATCTCATTACCTCATATAAGAAGCACCAAAACTTAAACAAAAACAACATATTTAAAAAGAGCTATATATGGTATTAAAGAACCTATTATGATTGGGAGGTAAATTTAGTATCTTTCTGTTAGTAATACACTTAACAAAGTTGAACACAATAATCAATTTCTTTCTGAAACAAAGAGAAAAAGAAAGAAAGATCCAAGTAAGTTTGAAACTGGAGGGAGCTAGGCATTTGTAAGTGTACCTCTTTTCTGAACCGTAGGAGTTCAAATCCAGGCTTATAATTAATAACTATAATACTAGCAGAACCAATTACTTTCAAAACAAAAAATCATTATCTCATAAATTAGTTCAGGTTGTCATCATCCAATAACCTTTTATTTTTTACACTTGACTATGTTCTCATCTAACCGAAAGTGCTTCACTTTAGTCAAATGTATAAACAATGAAAGCGTATAGGAAGATTGTGGATTAACATCAATAGTAATAATAACCTGTAAGTGGCAAACAGAATATTACAGATTAAAATTCTACAAAGAAAGAAATGGGCAAAGTGCAACAATTATAACATACTTGTAATTCGTTCTTATTTGGGCACAAGACTTTGAGAATAGTTTCGATTTTTTTCAAACTTGATTATTATCATCTCCATCCAAATAAAAAAACAGAACAATAACCTCTACCATGCTGTCAAAAATCAAGGGCTTTATTAACTGTTTTGCTAATTGAATAAGCTGGATGATTTTCATAATGATTTAATAACAAAATCTGAATGATTTCCATAACCATGCTGAAAGACTGGATTAGTTCAGCAGTGATCTTGAAATTAGCAACTAACCCTAATCAAGTGTTTGCTACTTATTGCACTTTGCCCATTTGAAACTGATAACAGGAAAGATTGATTAATTACAATCCCAGATAAGGTTTCTCGAATCAAACAATCTTCAATTATCCACCATGAATTTCATAAATCAGAAAGTATTCCATAAGAAATCAAAACGAAAGAGGAAAGATATGGTAGATTGCATCATTACACATTACAAAATCAAAAAAGAAAGAATACCCAGATCATGAAATGCGATGGGATGAAGAGGGGTAAGGAATCGCAATACCTTGTTTGGAAATTTGAACTCCACCGAGTTCAAGGAGTGAAGAAGCTACTGTTTGAGTGGATTTGTGTCTGCGAATGAAAGGTGAGGAGACAGAGATGAAGGTGTTGAAACCATTGTTGGTTTTGGTAATGGTTTTGGTGGAGTGAAGGAAGAAAGAGGGTTTGGAGAAAAGGATGTGGTGAGCAAAGGTGAGTGCAGCCATGGTGGTATGGGATTGCAAGACGCACCACAGGCTTTCGAGTGTTTCGATTGTAATGGATTATGTTTGATTTTAGCACAACTTTTATTCGCTAATTGATTTTTTATCATCTAAACTCGAACTTTAAAAGGTCATTTGGTTTGTAAAATCTTTTGCGAATAAAATGGGATTAGAATTAAATCTTGTTAAAAATGATGGTGTTTGGTTGGTTAGTTTTGAGTGAAATTGAGATTAATTTTGAACATTAATTGAGTAAGTAGAATGAATTTTAATTCCAATGAATATTAAAAAAAGACAAAGACTTCATTCCAGGTGAAGCTTAAATTTAATTTTCATTTGTGAACCAATCAAACGGGATTTTTAATCGAATATGTTATAATTCCAATGAATTATGTGAATCAAACGAGGATGAATCTAAGTTTGCTATCATATCATCTAAAATTTAGGTTTAAGAAAAAGTCTTTATAAAAATATAGAATAGCATGTCTACATTAGACTCATGTAGCTAGAAACTCTTTGGACTCACAAATGCAAAAGTCTTATGTGCTAGGTTGGTTGTAAAATTTTTAAACCAAATTTGAATCTCCTTTTTTAAATTACAAAAAGTTTCATTCTTCTTTACAAAGATATCATTTTATGGTCTCCACACTCATGTATTTAAATCTAATCATTAAAACAAAAACGCATTGCAACTTTTGCATAGTTTTTGAGTTTGTTGCTTTTAGTTTTGTTTCATGTGTCACACTAAACGAAGTTGATGCTTTCTTGCAGACCATATAGCTTGCTTTGCATCAATAACGTCCTCATTTATGTGCAATCGAATCAAACTATTTGTTCTTATTCACATTGTGCATCCACTAAAAGCGACTTAGGCATGCCAGGGCACGGGTCTTGGCCAAAGATTCGTGTCGTATGAGAAACTGAACATTGTTTTTTCCCTAAACAAGCCTGAAATATCAAAATGCATATCAAGTTGGTTGTATGGTTGCAAAAAGTTATGAGTTTTTTACTTTTGCGGAATGAGTGAAACATCCCTAGTAGGGTGTTACAATCATTTTGCAAAGTAAACAACCAACGGATATGTAAGCCAAAGTAGGTAACCTTTTCAACTATTTGTTGAGAATTAGATGAATGGCAGTTGCCAATGGAGTAGCTTTCGCAGTCACCTGCAGGGGTACCATGACTAGCAAATATAATCTTGGAGATGGTTCGTTTTCTAGGACAGCGCAAATGAACTCTAGGCCCTGGTCTCTGACGAAAATGATCATGTACTTCCCATGAATTTATCCTAGGAGGATGTGAATCCGATACATGCCCACAAACTTTGCTGATCGAAATAACATCTAGTGACATATTTAACGGGTTCCCATACTCTTCCTCGAACAAAACTAGTAGGTTTTGTGTTGGTTTAAGGAAATATCGCGGTACATTGTACCTGTCACACATACGCAGATCTTTTGTTTGTCAAAGTAGCTATTAAAAGACACACAAATGAGTGTGTAAATAAAGTATTTTGTTACAGTGATAAAAGCATATATTGCATATGTAGGTTTCAAATAAATTAACCATGTTTGTGAAGGAGATCCTGAAGGAGTCTTAAAGGAGACCCAATATCTTCCAATACTTTGGCCATTGATCCAAACTTCTCCTTTCCCCATGGAACCAAGGTTTAGTGCAATCGGTTTGTTGCCCTTAGGTGCATCAAATGTCGTCTGCAAGTACAAAAAACATCATGTTAGAACACATAAATAGTATGCACAATATGATGATCCTACATGAATCCTTGACCTTAAGTGTATAAGCCTCACCTTATACCATGTTAGCATACTAGGATTCTCGTACTGGTTCCATGAGACGTTACTAGACCCTTCATCCGTGTAAGCAGACAGCTTCTCTCCCAGTAATCCAACCTTTATTAATCAATGAAACACTATCAGACGCACTATATTTGAATATTTTCAAAAGACGGTTACAAAAAGTATTTTGCAGCCATGCTTACTTGATGTCCCCAAGTGTAGCTTGTGAAGTTGAGTTTCCGAATCATCACCTCCCTTAACCCTGACTGTTTGCGCTCCATAAACGCTCCTGAATCCTTCATAGCTCAAGAGGCCAACAGATTAGCAATGTAGTTAGTAGTTTCATCCCTTATGTTTTACCTACAACATATGAGTTTAGACACTAAGATTGTATGTAACCTACCGGCAACCCAACCATTACACTCAAGAGAGAAATGTTATTGATTCCTGGTGAGAATGAAATGGCGTCTTCAAGTGTAAAGTTTCTAACTTTACGCCCTCCATGTGCAGAACCTGGATGCAGATCAAATGACAATTCTGTTAGTTACTACAAGAAAGATATCAGTTCAACATATAAACACAAATTCATTCCTACCCACAAGAGCTCCATTCACATATGCACGTAAAACATGTCCACGAGAGTTCACTCTAAGCATATACTGAGCTTCTGAGGACTTCTGATGGATGCTATATGTTTACAAAGATCAAGTTTGTATTGATTTTCCTCTGGTTAGTCAAATGAAAATGCACTTTTTCATTAAACGTTACCTTGTTGTGTGCCACAGATAATCTGATTTGTCTTTTGTAGTATTCATTTGTTCTAGCAATGTATTTGACCTCAACGAGGTCTGATCAAATTGAGGAACAGATTCAGTGAAGGTCTCCCATTGTTGAGGTGAGTCAAACCTTATGATCGGCTTCATTGACCGTGTGTTGACTTGTGTGCTTACCTGTTGCATTCATAAAACAATAACTGTTAGTATCTCACAGATTCCCAAACAGATAGTTAGACTTCAAGAAACATACCATTGCAGTATTGAAAACAACATTTGTGCAGTTGGGTAAGATGCTAATCGATTTTGACGGCAAACTATATGAAGAATTCCTAAATACCACTTGAGCAGTTTCTTGATTGTTGTTATTAAGAAGAAATGCAGCACATTTGCCTGAACTTCGGGCGTACACGTATGCCTGTATGATTAAGTTATATGTATAAACAACTTATAAATAATCTTGATTAATTAACAGCAAAAACAAACGCTTACATCTTGATCTGTACCCAAATGTTCAATGGTTAACTGTCCATAGAGTAATGCCTTCGAACATTGCTTCAATGCTGCATGCATATGCTTAAGATGCCCGTATTTTGGTTGTCTAATTATGCCATATTCATCAAGAGGAGCTTGATCATAATATCCTGTTATTATATATGACGCAGATGTCCTTCCAAAATTTGTTCCTCCATGGTACTGTCATAAAACAGAAGTTACAACTTCATGAATGTCTAATACTACCAGTCAACCCGTTTATGACTCATTTAGATAAATGGGTTATAGTCTTGTTTTGGTTACATGACTTTAAGTATGTCCTGGTTAGACTTGATGTTTGTAATACAAATGTTTAAATTCATCAGTTCAACCTGCCAACCCGTCCCATGTTCAGAAATAATAATACCATTGTAAATTAGTACCATATAGTAATTTACAAAGCTTCCATTCATCTTTACAACGAATAATGTTGTATGATAGGCAAGATCTTGGGCTGATCTCAGTTTCACATCTTGTCCATATGCTTGTAAGCTTCAAACACCAGTAAGTTAATCAGTATCAATCAGGTTATGAGTTTCGTTATAGGTAGTAGGGGAGTAAGTATTTACAAAGAAGTCCAGTTTTCGGTCCACATGGAAGGCTTGTTTGGCGAGTTTGGTCCTTTCCATGTCTCACCGCATCTCATCCCATTGCATGTGTTAATCTGCATGATGCATATGTTTGGCTTTAAAAGTCAATATGTAACTGAGGTATTGTGTACAAGTACAAGACACGAACCACTGGACCAGGGGCGTCGTCTTGCTTGCACATCATCCACGGTTCACTTGTGTTTTGGCTAAGCGCCATTCGCACAGTCCAGTCGAGGTATCGTGGTCCATCCTTATGAAAAGCTCCTTCAACGATCTGGTACTCGTTCTCTATCTAACAAGTTAAGGGTAAAAGAGAATTTTTTTAGTGGATGTAAAGGTGATCGGGTCAGCTTAGGTTTATACGTACACTTTTCTTTATCATTGATAAAAACTACAAAACAAACTTAACCCGACCCGATCACTTTAAGTTGCAAAAAGAAATAAAGTTGCAACCTGTGTTAGAATAATTGGGCCTCCTTGTGAATGAAACAGGTTCTCTGCCTTCATCATGTTCACGATTTTAGTTGTGAAGTTTTGCATATGAAGCTGCAGATAGCAAACGGAAGCTTGAGAATCCTCTAAATTTGGTTTAATTAACATTTTGTCTGTATTAATATAAATTTAGGAATACTAACCTAGGTATTATATAAAAAATAATGATGAGTTTAAATTTGAGAAATTATGTCTGACTTTGACTTTGACTTTGACTAAGAGGGTCAAAAATGTGGTTACCTTAAATGGTTTATTGTTGGTTCGGAAGAGGATGCCAGGAACATCATGCAACCAAAACGGCAATCCTCTGAAAGATAGAATCAAAGTGAACGATTTTCGACCCGAAAGTTAAGTTAGAGTCAATAGTGTGAATGGTTTTGGTTATGATTTCTTACCCGTAACTCCATTCGGCCTCGATGAAGGGCCCGATCCGAAGACTTACAAAAAGCCCTTGTCGTTGGACTTCCTTAATGAAGCTTACTATGTCACTTCTTCCGGTAAAGTCATACTGCAAGTTCCTCCAGCAAAAACTACAATATTGTTAATGCAAGCATTTCTTTTCTGGTACAAATTGTTAACAGGACGAGATCCGGCTAAGGCGTTAAGCCTGATCAAATCATCTTCAATTAAACCGATGGGCCTGGTGGAACCAGCGATCTGACCAGTGGTTGAACCGGATTTCAAAAAAAAAAAAAATCTTTTCAAAATCTCATTTACTGATTAATTCATTACTTCGGGCTCATATTTTGTTTATTCAACACTTCATATATTGTATTAACATTGCAAATTCACACCAAATGATAATTTAGTTTCGTATTAGTCATATACACATCTTTTAGCTTTTACAAAATCTGGTTTTTGAAATTGGTCCAATCAACCGAAAAAGAGATCGAGTGTTCAATGACCAGTTACGAAAACATCGATGTCATGTTGGTGGAAGTTGATAGAGAGACCGACCTGGCCGGGTTGCGGCTCATGAAGGTTCCAAAAGACATAGGTTTGTATGCAATCCAGACCACCTTGCTTGGCTTTAGATATCAATGATGGCCACATCTGCCAACAGTTTAATTTGGATAATATATAGTGTGGTCAAGTGCGTCACAACGACACCATCAATGTATTACAAAATTTTAATAACCTGGATATAATATCATTGGTTACTTAACATGCATATATCATTGTAATGTGAAGTACTTTTAATCAAGTTATCATACAGTAAGAAGTGAAAGAGAAAATATGCATACATCAGGTGTGCTTCGAGGATAATGAATTGAACCCGAGAACAAAATCTTGCGACGCCCATCTATGATAAGTGATCTCCCGTCATAGCTCACGTTTGCCCCCTTCACCGCCATGATACCATCGCCAACCACCACTAGGAGTACAATCCACCATACAAAACACACCATCTCTTAATTTATCTCTCTAAAACAAAATGAATAAAAGGAATTTTGTGTATGAAGTTACATCATAATTGTGTTGTGTTGTGAGATAGAAAGAAACGTCGGAGTTGTTAAAGAAAATAAAACATATATGTTGCATTGCACGGCAAACATGGTTTTTATAGGTTGGTGTGTGTTGAGTGTGACAATTGTTTAAGTGTGAACGTTATATTTTTTTTCTTTTATACATATATTTAGGGGAGGCAAAGAACATTACCGACACGTTACATTTATGATCCTTTTTGCGAAGAGATGATCTTTTTTGGGTGTATATCCAAAAATTATGTAACAAATTTGTTTGGTGTTTGGGTGATTAAATTAAACAATTTAACTTAGTAAGTATGGTGTTACGTGTTGCAATAGCAATGCTTGATATGAAATTACTCAGACTAAATATTGTTAGCGTCACTTGGACTTTGATATATTGAGTTCTGATATCAAGTGAGAATACATGTATTTGTGTTCCACTTTATTTTACTTACATGTAAATTCGAAACCTGTTATAAAATATATTTCTTATCGGAATTTGAAGCGTCAGGATGGTATCCTATTGGGTGAACACACTATGTGTCTTAGAACCGGTTTGATAATCGTTTAACTTCAAGCCGGAGCTGAAGCACAATATCCTTCTAGAATTAGTACATATAACGTATTGGAACAAAAATATTATTTTTTATTTAATGGGTTTAACCGTATTTTAAAATATTGTTGATGTAATTTTGAGGTTTGTTACCAATCTATGATGACTACTTTATTCTATGGTGCTTTCTTCATAGGAAGCAATGTTGATGACGATGAAGCAAATATGGTGGTTGAGGTTGGTGGTTGCAGCCTTGCGGGGAAGTGGCACAATGTTACAATAAAAGGTGTCTGGTCGTAAGGCATCACCGGTAATGCAATGGCTCAAGGTTAACGGTTGTAGAGTGGAACTGAGGATGCTAGCTACACGTGGTGGAAGTTGTAGATACAACTATACAAGAGTTGGAGACGGATGAATTGCTTTTGTCTTATACATCACACAACAAAAAAAAATCATGTAGACATCACATCAAGTCATATTATCTCATGCACGCACACCGGTTTATAAAATATTTATGTAATTGCTACAATAACAATAAACTCAAACTTATACACAATACCAGTGAATAAATTAATAAATACTCTAACTTAAAACAAAATGTTGCATTGTACACTAATCCTTATTAGAGTAATTAATGAATTGCACTTACTTATAATGCATTTCAATGTTAAGTGATTAAAAATGAGAGTAATATTATTTTTGGAATTTACTAATATAATTCATAATTTTATACAAAAATTGACATGCCTCTTGGTAATAATATAAGTTTGCTTTTGAAAATTCAAAATTAGTATCCGTTGGGACTTTCATAGTGTGTCTGAGTAACTTACTGCAGTTGTTCTCCTATCGCCATTGAAGCAAATCTCACAACAATGGGGAGGTTTCCGGCGAAAATCGACTACGAGAACATCCGAAATGCTCGCATATCAGAAAACCAGGTTACATATTCACTCACACACTCTCTTCTCTGTTTATGCATCAACAATTCATCCATTAATACAATGATACTGAATTTGATCCCAATCACAGGCTCGATTGGCCTCCTTAGGTCTGCAGAAGACCGTATCAGAGCTCCGATCGATGACAACTCCTGTAAAAACACCGAAGAAGAAGTATGTTAAGGTTGATTACAGTAGACTCCCGTTGCGTCGATCCAGTCGATTGAAACAAATAAACCCTAGTTCTTCTGAGGGATTGGTTTCTGTCCGTCGATCTCTCCGGCTTCTTCCGGATTCGAAGACCAAGTCCTCAAATGGTTTTTTCCCTCTATTTTTGCTCTTTTGATTAAGTTCATGAAGATTATGGGTGTTGAATTTGTTAGTGGAATACCTTAAGAGTAATACGATTTTGGTATTTGAAAATTGGGATACAGGTGATGATGATGATGAGAAAGAGAAGAGGCCAGCTAATGCTCCTTATGTGGATGAGAGACTGTGTCATTCTCCAGAGATATCGTCTGAAAGACGATGCATGAGCAAGGGAAGAGGAAGCATCTATGATCCTGTTTTAGGGATTTGCTGCCATTTTTGCAGGTCAATCTTAGGGTTTCTTTATTTTTGTTACTTTTCTTGTTTTGGTATCAAATGAGCTTTAACTGATAACGAAGAACTTCGTATGTGTTTGTTGCATGTGTTCTTTGCATAATTTAACCATCTGTTTAGCACAAATTTCACAAATTTAATTGAAATGTTGCTTTTGGGTGATTTAACCATGGGTGTTCAAAAATATCCGAATCCTAAATATCCGAAAATCCGAAATTTCGGATATCCGAAATTTCGGATTCGGATTCGGATAGTGATTTTGAGAATTTTCGGATATTTCGG